>JZSA01001565.1:0-26325 GCA_000956155.1 Cotesia vestalis
AAAAAAAAAAAAAATAAAACAAGTAAGGCGCGACACTTTTACTATTTATGCATCACCTTCACTGTTTCTTAGTCATTAATTTTTTTGTTCACTACTTTCCTCAACAGCGAGCTCAGTATAATATATATTTAAACATTATTTGTATTCTATACAAGGTCATTGTACCTGTGGATTGTAAAAAATACCGTAACAATGTCGCGAGAATACCTAATGATGCCACGATTCACAATTTCTAATTTCACGCGACAAGAAAGCCAAGAAAGTGCTCAGAGAAAAATATTATTTTTATCAGCACTTTTCAATATCTATCTTTACTTTATTTATTTATTATATTTTCGATATAAATCTAAATCCAATAAGTTATAACTGATAATTCATGCAGAAATTTAGCACAAACTAACCATCTAACGCTTAGCGACATACATTTTAAGTATTTATTTCCTTGCGGATGAAGGAAAAAAAGCATAAGAGTTATAGGAATGGTAATTTCTTCCTGTGCAAGTGAAATTTTAATGGTAATGATAACGTCCGGATTTTTAGAAATATTCATCTATATATTTAGATATATGTTGTCGAGTTTTATTTCTTGAAAAGAAACTATGTGATCTTGCGAAGAAAAAATAAAACGCTCTAGTTATCGCAAGAAAGTGTGTGCATCTAATTTGAATTTTTTTTACCTTTACATTTTTTATTATAAAAAATTTCATGGATACTTCTTGATATCAAAGCGTCAAGATATGTTATTTGTTAATAGTTATGGATTAACTCGTAAATAAAAGACGCTCATTTTATTTTCTTACTTAATTTACCGACACCATTATACCCTCAACTATATGCAATAATAAATTTATTTTTATTCTAGATATTAATAAAACGAACTAATTAATTTTGGATTAACATAAGTTAATGTCCGTTGTGGAGAACTAACATGAAAATAAGTTATTTTCATAAAACAAATTAGACTAAAAAAGTAACACTTTTTAGTATTGGACACGGAAAAGTACGGTGAAGGAATAAATGTAATTTATCAATAAATACGAACAAACTAATATATATTCATCGTTTATAAAATAATTATCGAGTAAATTTGAATATAATTATCACGGTATAATTATAATTTCAGAAAAAATATAAATTTTTAAATGATGAAAAATTTTTTTTTCAAGCAAACTAAATAAACAGTCTGTATTAACCGAGATTAAGGCTCAAGCGCAAAGTTCCGGGTTCCAATCCGTCTGAAGTCAACGAGTTGATCGTTTCCTAATTTCGGCGAGTCAATTTAAGTGCAACAATAAACAATTACTTTTATTAGTTTTAAAGCTTTAAAATTTAAGACTAAATCGAAATAAATTTATTCTTTGTGAGAAAAAATTGTAACTTTCATATAATATATGTTGATGGAATTTATCGCGTGCAATTTTTAAAATTCATATAAGTAAAAAACGATTGTATAATTGTTTAGTTTTTGTTACTATTATTATGATTATTATTGTTAATATTAATAATAATTCATTATTTTTGCAGATTATATCGCATGGGAAACCCCAAGGCTAAATCGTGATCTTAGTGATGCTACACTAGTGATTAACCCAAGGTTTTGTTCGCTGGTAGTGAGAAAAAGGCGGTACTGGGGCCTGATGTTATATTAGTTGAAGTTGAAAGGATACAGCATAGAGCTGGAGTATATAATAGTAGAGATGCAATAAATAATGATAGATGCGCGCGTTAATTGTTTAACGAATTAGCTCTACTTGTGTTCACACGTCTGCGCTCACGATGAATAGAAGTTGGCGGATAAAAAACACTAATGAAAAATGAATAGAATTAAACAATTTGTATAAAAGATAGTTTATCACTTAATACAATAGTGAGAACGTGTATTCCTTCACCTTGGCAAACACTATTATATACATACTACTTAGTCATTTTTTTTAGTTTTATTTCAGTATTATTATTTATGTGCGCACGCTTTAGGTTTTATTTTATATAAACTTTCTCTGCAAATATTAAATTAATTATTTTTTTTAAATGTATTTTTTTATTGAAATAAATTAAAAATCGATATAGTAATAATAATAATAATAATAATAATAATAAAAATTATTAATACTAATTTCAATAAGTACAATATTGATTAAAAAACCGTAATAAATCTTAAACGACAGAAATTTTATAGATTATAGATCCTTATCCTCGTCATTAATTATCAAGAATTTTTATGACGTCGAACAATAAAAATAGTAAAATAATAAATTACCCAGTTATAATTACTTGAATAAATTATTATTAATAAAAATATCTTCAAGTATTTATAATGATTCATCTATAAACGCCTACATATTAATGCTCGGAAAAAATATATAATAGATTCCCATAAATAGATATTGGAGGAACTTAATTGTCATCATCACAATAATCATCCGTGTCACCGTAGTAATTGAATCACGTAATCAAACGTCTTTATTCTTAGAATTTATTTTAAAAACTTGCTACTTAATATTACATAAAACAATCTGTGAAAAATATTATTAATCAAGGTTGATTATATTGCAATTAAATAAACTCAAAATTAATATAATTGAGTAAATATTACATTTTTTGACCTTCGTAATATGAATTTAATAAATATTTCAACTCTCACGATCTATATTTAAGTTGACCTCGTGGTTGTATTTATAAAAAAAAAATTATAGCTTATTTGTAATAATAAAAAATCTTTCTAATGAAAAATAATTATTTATTTTTTATTTTTATAATAATGAACTTTTTTTTTTTTTTTTTTTTTTTATTAAAAAAATCCTCGATAAGGATGAATTATTAACAACATTAAAAATTTAGATTATAAATTTTTTGAAATGTTAATAATAATAATATCACTAATGTAAAGAGTAATAATAAATTATTATAATTATGATTATTGCAAGTTTAAAAAAATTTGATAATTATTATTAAACTTGAGTGCAAACTTAGTAAATAACTTTATTTCAAAATTCGATATAATAATCGATTTTTGAAGTTGTTCTTTATTATTTTTATAAAGCAGATGACAAGTATGAAAATAAAATAATTAATAGCGTTAATTAATACATGACCGTGCTAAGTAGATACTAAAATATAGATTTAATGAGGAATAAGAAAGGCTCCCTTCCTCCTCCAGCATGCATTTAAGACTGAATGAGTTGGAGGTAGCAGAAGTGGAAAATTATAAATATATATATACCAAAAGTACTATATCTATATCTATATCTATATCTATATAGTATAGACAACAAGACGACTAACGATAATGCAAAGAGAGAAGGGATGTATGGTGAGATCAGTTTTTACTCGAGGTGGAGGCAATACACGAGCACGAGGATATTCAGTGCCTCAGTCAAACTCAGTTATTCAAGATATTTAGTGCATGTGTGGCTAATTTATTTTCGTGCAATTACACCAACATTCCTCCTCCTCGATAACTAAATTTTTTATTTTAAACCTATTTCAATTCAACACAATAATTATTGATAAATAGTAGTGTTTCATTATTATAATTATTACTTAAAAACTCAAAATTAAACACATGGGAACGTTGGATTTAAACGTATGCACATTACACGGTGCATATTACATTGAGTGATTATAGTTTTCAATTACAAATAAAAAGTTATGATAGAAAGTAATTTTGAAAAAAGTTGAAAAAAAAAAAAAAAAATTATTATTTACTACTTAATTAATGTACCAAAGAACATCAGTAGGATTTCGATTTCGACAGAAAAAAAATCGTGAGTGATTAATCTTTTTTTTTTATTTTTCTAATAAAGTCAATTGCTGATTAATTTGATAATTTCATTCTTCGTCTAGGTGAATTAGAAGTTTGTAATTTGTAGTCTGAATATTTAATGAGTGAATGTTATTTTTTGTTACATTTTTACTTTAACGATCGACAATCAATAGTGATTACACGGCCCGTAATTTAGATTTTTATAATGGTACTTCTGTTGATGGTGAAAGTCGTAAACATCATTGTGATCATGTATATCATTACGGTCAATGCAAATTTATTCTGAAGCTTTATTGTTGCAAACTAAAGGACAAATTATTGGTTTATCTATTGTTTCAATCGACAGTCAACAATCAACAGTAATTTTATTTTATTTGTTAGTTTTATTGCTGTCAATAGTGAGAGTTACTTTTATTTCAAAGTGTTTATTAATTCACGGTTCATTTTTATTCATTAGAAATTTTTGGTTCGATAAATATCTCTTATAGAATAACTTCAATTGATTTATTTATGATTTTTGATCTATTATCATCGTAAGTGATTGTTTAAAATGGTAAATTATTTTTTGGAGTTTCTACCAAAATTAAATTAACCTTAATTGTATGATAATTAAAAATACCTCAGATACGATAAAAATTTTTGTTTCTAATTATTAAAAATGACTTGTAAAGAATTTAGAGGTTTTTCTTCAGGATAATTATAAATTTATTCTCATTTTAACAACAATATTTTTTTTTTATTTTTTGAACATAAATTTGAGTAAGAAATAATTTTTGAACGTTATATGAATTTTTTTCCATTGAAAATGAATTTTGAGAAATTAAATAAACAAAAAAAAATTTGATATTGAATAAATGACAGAAAGTCATTGCGATTTTAGGAGCGCTTAATAGAATAAAATAGCTGAATTATTTTAATATTTGATGTTCAATTAGATAACTAAAAAAAAAAATTTTATTCAAAAGGTAAAAATAAAAAAAAAATAGTACCTTGTTTTAATAAGAAATGACAATGATTTTGCTTCGTAAAACGATAATTATTCATTTAATATTCAGATAAAACTGCAGTAAAATTTAGCTACCTTATTTGGAGTTATTGCTGAGATCTAAGTGTTTTTGCCTAATACTTCATTTAATAAAAACACCTGTTTATTTCTATTGAATTAAATTAACAACAGTAATACTTCAAACAGTAACACTTGCAACTTACAAGCCATAAAAAGTAACAACAATATTTAATTAAGCATATAAAAAGAGAATAGAATAATCAAGTGCTTTAAATCTCAGTCATTGGATACTTTTTTTCTTAATCAAAACTTGTATCATAAAACAGCGGGAATGAATTTTAAGATTTTATTATTATAATTTAGTCTTAAAGTTTTGTTTATTAATTTTTATAAGTTTAATAAAATTAAATAATTATTGTTTGATCCATTGGAAATTTTTATAAAAATTTTCAAATATTTTTATTTAAAATTAAAGTCTAATTTAAAAGAAAAAATTTTAAACAAAAAAAAATTGTGAACTAATAATAGTAATAATAATAAATTTAAAATTATTGAAGATTATTAATGTTAACTTAAAATTATTTATTAGTATAATTATTATTATTATTATTATTATTATCATCACCACGTATGACTAATCATATAAACATTTTTTCATCACAAGTACCCAAAAAAAACTTATGATTAATCTTCGAAACAATTTTACCGCGAAAGCATAAAATAAAATAACAAACCTAGTCAGATCTATTAATAAAGATTATCAAAGCATAAATCATACCATTACATATTTAACTTGACAAATCTAAAACGGTAAATAAATGATATCGTTAACAAATCCGTTTACTCTACTTTTGTGGATTAGCTTAGCTCTATTATTCAAATAAAATATTATAAAATGATAATCAACAAATTTGACAGAATCATTTAATCATTTACATTACTTTCACATTAAACTAGTGATTATCATTACCTTACGTTAACAGTTTTATTATTTTCATCTACACCAAATAAAAAGTAAATAAATAAAATACTTGCGTTGCTTTCTCATCTAATCTCGTAAAAAAATAAATCAAATAAAATGAGTCGCGTGTAGTAGATTTAAAGAATAAAGAATAAACGATGAATAACCTTTAGTTAAATGTGAGCGTTCAAAATTTTTCATGAAAAAACCAACGATTAAGTTGTATGAAATATAATTAAATGTGCAGAAGTCATTGTCATTGACTTAAAAATGGTTAAAACCTTGATGAGACCTCAGGTTAAATTTAAATTTAAATAAAACTCGAATTAATAAAACATTTAATTCACGGTAGATGGAATATATCGTTACTGTTTGGTAGTTTGTGGATATCGAGCTGGGTTTAACTCTGAAGTGAATATACTTGCTATTATATTTGCTGTTTGCTATTAAATTGCAAGGAGTTGAGGCCCCACAGAGAAAGAAAAAGAGAGAGAGGTCAATTCGAGCGTGGGAATGCGTTCAAAAGTTTACATGAGGGCGGATTTATTTTTTAATTTATATATCTTTATCTTAATAAATATTCTGTGGATTTAATATCATAGATATACATATACATATTATGTCTTGTACGTTTCAATTGTAACATGCTAATGCATTAGCTCATACTCGTAATATAACATAATGCTTGTATATTATTTATATAAATATACGTGTAGTTAAATATTACAATTGTAACATTTGTGAAACTAAAAAATTAAAAAAAAAAAAAAAATAACGCTGGCATTGTATTGGTATCGGTTTGCTTTTAGATTTATTATCTATTATCTGTTAAATATGTATATGTATATCTTGTCTTGTTATGCATCTATTGGGCAATGTATTAATTCAATTGACGGACATGTGATAATTGTATTAAATAATGCTCATGTGATGTTTAGCTTTTATTTAAATTTGATTTCGGCGATATCACTTTGTTATTATTTTTATTTTTTGTCTTTCGGTCGTGGGAAAAAATGAGTTAATTGAAATAACTCGGAAAAGAATAATGGATCTGATGGATAGATTAGAATAATTACGGTCGGAATGATCCGGGTTCGAGACTCGGTTTGGTGCATTTTTATTAATAATTTATGTTTATATTCATATATTGAGTGATTCATGATTTTTTTTGTTGTTGGGAAATCCGCTCGTTTAAGCGTTTTTATTGAAACTGATTAGAATTGTAAAGATTGGATTTTTTATTGAATGTTAACTGAGATTGGATCGAGACTTTGAGATTTTTTGCATTTCCGAGTGGGTAATAAAGTTTTTCTTTTTATTTGTCTTTTTAGTTTATTGGGGAGAGACTTTGTTTAAGAAACGCGAATTGGCAGAAAAACTTGCGAAACCTGCTTAAAATATGCAGATGAGTCATGGATATTGTATGTTAATGGAAATTTGTAAAAAATTTAATAGAGTTGCATTTATGGTTTTGTTTATCATTTAATTTTTTTAAAATAATTTTTAGCTTAAAGAAAAAAGATTTTGTTTCTGATGAATTCAGGATTATAAATAAAAACAATGAAGAAGAAATTAATTTTTTTCTCAGAATTTAAAACTTGATATTGAATTATTATTATTATTATTATTATTATTATTATTATTATTATTATTATTATTATTATTATTATTATTATTATTATTAAGATTATTATTCCTAAACTTCTAAAGAAAAAAACTTTTAAATCATAATAAATTGAGGAAAACTTTCATTTCTTAAAATTTGGATAATTTAAAATTTATATAGTGAAAGAAGTTCAATAATAGGTAAACGGCGTACATAATTTTTCCACCCTCTGAAAAGATTGACAATACTGCTTAGATTAACGTAATTATTGCATCAACACCTAATCGATAATAAATTCATAACATGCATAGTTAATTATTGTTATTTAATAGATAATCTAATATACTGTCAATGGCTAAGCTGGAATTATTATTTCGTTTATTACAAGTGAATAAATGATCATAATTAATACAAACATTAAAATTCAAATAATTATGTATAATTTAAAATATTTTGAATAAATCATTGACAATTTCAATTGCAAAACTTGAGACAATTCACAATAAAATTTTAATTAAAAAATTTTTAACTTAAAATGCAAATAAAGTCAAGAAAAAACTTGTAACATTAAAAAATCAATGACCAATAAACAATTTAATTAATCTGATAATAATAATAATAATAATAATAATATCAAATAAAAATTTTACGAAGTATAAAAACGTCGTTATAAAACAAGCTATGCGGGGAATATCCTGTACAATTAGTTCATCGATAATTACTGTAAAAAAAAAAATAATATAATCTAATATAATGTATCAGTTAATTCCATAATAATTGTATAATTGATTAAATAGAAAAAAAAAATATCCTGTTGGGTTCGAGAGATATTTATTGTGGATTTATAATTCTGCAACTGCAACTGCACTCGTTTACGCTGATATATTATAATAGTTTTATTATAAATCAACGGAACGTGAGAAGTATTTCATTCAAAATAAAAATCGTTAATTTTATTATATTTTATTTAACTTTATTTATTCATTTATTGGCGAATAAATTCAATGAAATTTGAAGCAGTAAGAGTTGCGGATATCAATATTCAAGTATGATAATTATGAGGGCATTATATACAAATATAGTTATATTTATATTTATTTATTAATGGGTATGAGTGAGATAAAGAGAGAGGCTGAAGAAGCAAAGCAGAATACCTTGGCATTGACCGCGCGACTATTATGTACTACTCGGAACGCGAGGAAGCACGTTTTATACTTGCATAATAGTCGTCTCTCATCCCGATCTTGTTCTATGTAGTTAATATAATCATCTTAACTCACAGGTTGCAGTATTATGTATTTTATGAGTAGAAATAATTCATAATTTTCTAGTACTTTTTTTTTTTTTTTCCAAACTAATAATAATTTTTGAGTTGATTATTAATATTATTGTTATAATTATTCCAACTATCAAAATGAATATTGAAAAAATTTTTACAAAATAAATAACTTCTTTATATTTGTAATAAATTTTAATGATAAAAATAATTGTTTAAAAAAATTTAGATCAAACCTTCACTTGTCTCTTTTCAATTACTTTTAACTATCGAAAATCAATCATTTAAAGATTGAAAGTTAATTGAGTAGTTATTCTTATTTCTTAAGGCATAAAAAATTCAGAAACATTATTTTAAAATTCTTAACGATTTGTAAATTGTGAATAACCTTTTTTGGATAAATTTATTACTACACCCCTTGCGGGAAAATTTTTTTACAAATGCATATCTATACATTCATGCCCGTCTACATATATACACATTAATATATTTATATACGTGCAAGGTATAATAGTAAGTACATATAAGTGAAAAGTGTTGAAACTAGACCCAGACACACCCATGGGTCACGTTGGCCTTTCACTCTCACTGCGACACGATTCAATTTAAGCATTCGCGTTTCAAATCTTTTGATACATATTTTTAATTTTTAAAATTGTAATACCTTACACTGCATCAAAAACAAAAACAAAATTTTACAAACAAATTAATATAAAAACAAAAAATTACAGTTCTAGATTTTGAAATTTTCTGCATGTGTAATTTTTTTTTTGTTTTTATAATAATTATTTATTTCCAATAATTAGTGAACAGAAGATTGACATTATCGGAATAGCAATGAAATTTGAAAAAAAAAAAAAAAAAAAAAAAAAGTTTACGTAGAAATAGAAAGTTAAAATTTCTTAGTATATATAGATTTTATTAATTTAATGTGTATAATTAAGAGACACACGTTTCATGACTCTCGAGCATGTACAGGAAATAACGGAATTAAATATAACATTTTTAAATTAACAATAAAATAGAACGAACTAAAAAAAATAAACTTTCTTCCTTGGATCAACAGAAACAGCTATGCCGAAGCTATGTTAAGCCGGCCAGCAATTGTTTCTTCGTACCATAATTACCGTAATTACCCTCGATTTTTGTTCAGGATTCAATATTGAATCAATTAAGTTGAGATTGAAATACATTTAAATCCATTTTATCTTTCAACGCGTCATCGCGTATTAAAAAAAAGTTACTTTGTTGTATTATGTAATTACATAATAAATAATATATAATATGTAATCTTATTACACAAAAAAAGAAAAAAAAAACTTACAACAATGCGGCTGTTATTTTAGTGAATGCGTTACTACATGTCAATACAAAAACATTCACTATCTAGAATTAAATCATATCGGACAATATTTGACCGTGAAAAGAGACTGGTAGCTGATCTACACTTCTCACTCTATATAACACCGATTTTCGAAATATTTGGCAATCTGTTACAATAAAACGTAATATATGTAGTGTGTAATACATAAATATAATAAAAATAATAATATTTTATTTAGTTAGTAATATCTTTTAGTTAAGAATGCAGAGTCAATGAACGGTCTGTTGTTATGAAAGATCGTGGTTTCAGCATTGTAAACTTTTCAATATTTCTACAAATTTATTATAATTTATGGCTTGATTACTGAATAATTTTAATAAAATTTAAGTAAAAGTTTTTTGATAATAATTTAAATAATAATAATCCACATTTTTTGAATAAAATAAATAATATTGAGTTAAAATTTCATTGGGTGTGTTTTTATACTATAAATGATATTCTTAGACGCTTAAAATCAATACAGAATTTTAATTATAATAGTAAAATTTATCATTAATATCACATGAAAATTCATATTAAAAATCTTTACGCGCTGAATAGCGTTGTTATATCGTAATACTAATAACGATCAATATTAATTCGCTCTTTTTTTTTCAATATCTCAGGATCTATAAATTCAGTTTTTATAAAAATTTGATATATTCTTAAAATTGACACACAAAGAAATAAAATAAAATAATAATAACAATTTAGTACCAAGGAGATAATTGTGTTTTTATAAAGAACGTTTTCTGTAAAAACGTCAATTAACCGTTTCTATATCTGATAGTTACAGAGATTGAAAGTTAATTATTGATAAATATCTTCATAAAATAGCGAACCGTTAATGTTTTTCTTGTTATATGATTGTTGAATAACAAAGTAGGAAATTGGCTGTTAAAAAATTAAGATAAAAATATTTATAAATTAAAAATAACGCAACTGATAAAAAAATGTGATTAAAGTTTCAAAAAATAAATTTTCTGTTTTAGATGCCGTGGACAATTTTCAAAAAGTTACTATTATTCAATATAATAGCTATACTTGCAATAAACAATTACACCAGTGCAGCAACGAATCATCGCAAGCGTTACATCCAGCGGAATAACAACAACAATAATAATTTATCAACAAACCAGGACTATAACAACACTAATAATATAAATACTAGCAATAACAATAACTCTAGCGAAATTAAAAAAAATGCTCCGAAGAATATCCAGGATATGTTAAAAGATGATAAAGAACTTCCTGATGATACTGCCAAGTGGGATAGTTTGCAGTCATCATCAACTGGTAATGGTAAAGAGAAAAAATTCACCCGGGATGACGACGACGATAAGAAAACTCTAGCGCAACAAGTGAAAGAAGGCAAGTACGGCTTAATACAAAACGAGTTGTCACCCAAGAAACCAAAGAGACCAGGAATAATAAGCTACTCATCAAATCCCGATATTCCAAGGGATAACGCCAAGAATTTCGGTGGTCTGGATAACGAAGAGATATGGCTCGCAGAGAATCACTTGTTGGTGATCAAAGGAGGCAATTACGACGACAATGAAAAAGGATCTAGAAAGAATTTGCGTGATTGGGAGCCAATTGATGATTATCAAGCACCTAAAAGACAAGTACGAATTCCAGCTAATCCTAAGATACCTCCGCCATTTCCCATTCAACTGACTGATGGCGGGCCTATAAAAATAATAGGGCGAAACTCTAGCGAGAGTGATGACAACGAGTCTTCTGCGCAATGGATCATCCCAGATGGTCTGGTTCCCTTCAATGGAACTTATTTCATTCAAAATGAAAGCTCCAATGACACTAATTCCAACGATGAAGACGATGGACGGAAGACTAAGTCTAGTCCAACGTTCGCGGGAATTATTGGCCCGTTTTTTCCTGCACTACCTCCTGGTGCCATCTTTGTGCCGCCACCTTCCAATCAAACTGATTATGATGAAGACGACCAGTCTATTTACTATCCACCGGTTTATAGTTTCAAGTATCAGTTAGACAATTCGACAGTAGTTCCACCTGGACCTTTAGTTCCTGGAATTATTTTGCCTCCTCCACCGGATTTCTTCGCTCCACTTGAAGAAAACAACGAAACAGTAAAAGACAAAGTATGTCTCAAATGTAATGCGGAATCTGTTTCTACAACGGCTAAGTCTGAAAAGATAAATAAAATTAGTAGAATGGAGAGTTCAACGCGTGAAACTCCAAAGGCTAAATTGAAATACTCACCTGTTAATAAAAATAAGCTGGATAATTACATATCAATTCAAGCAACGACGCCCAAGAGCAATGTAATTGAAGGGAGGACGGAAAAAGCTAAAGTGACGAATTCAACGCCGAAAAAAATACGACCCATAGTCGCTTATTATTCTACGACACCCTACAAAAAATTAACAGAGAAAACAACACCCACGCCTGTTACAACAGAAAAGCTAAATAGTAATTTGAAAGCCTCGTATTACTACTACGAAGAAGAAAATGAAGTAACGACACCTGAGCCTATTAATTATCAAGACAATGAGGCGCGTTTGTCTTATTATAAATTGGTGGTTAAAGAATTACCTCCTAAATCAATTTATCGTAAATTGAGGCCTAGTACGCCTTTGCCGGTACTTTCTTCGACGATTTCGACACCGTCTAGCTACTACGACGTTGAAATAACGCCCTCGCAGCAGACTTTACAGGACTACCAGACAATAGAGCCGCCTATCCAGTCATTAAAGCCACAGGTCAAAAATTCTAGAGTCCAAGGACAGAGAATGTTGAAAAGTAACTTTGAGACTACTAATCCTTACTATGATAAGCAGTTTATATCTTCATCACCGGCGCCTGTTTATAATTTC
This sequence comes from Cotesia vestalis, assembly GCA_000956155.1. Lineage (NCBI taxonomy): Eukaryota > Metazoa > Arthropoda > Insecta > Hymenoptera > Braconidae > Cotesia > Cotesia vestalis. The sequence goes on from JZSA01001565.1 coordinate 12,834, forward strand.
AAGCCGATTATTACTTCTACACCTAGGCCGCGGGAATTTTTGTCGACGACTAAGAAATATATCACCAATAAAGTCAGATCGAAGCCGATTTATCAGTACAGTTTTCAGGCTGCTAATTATGCGCATGATCCGATTGTCTATCAAAATGACGGCACTGATAATAATGACAGCAATGAAGATCATGTTGATAATAATGAAAATAATAATAAATATTACAACAAATGGCAAGTGCAAAAAGAGTTTAAAGAAGAAAAACCATTTTATAATAAATGGCAAGATAATTTAAGGTACAATGATGATAGATTCAGGGTTAATACCAATAAATTCAACTATGCGTCGACGACACAAGCGCCTCTGTCGGTACTGAGACACAGAGGAACAACTGTTTCTAGTAATAATTACTACACCAAACAAGAAGACCAGTATTTGGACGATGTCACAAAGGAATATTTCACAAACTTCGGAAGGAAAATAAAATATCGGCTCCCGAGCACCACGCCTATTTACAGTGGGAGTACGGAGGCTTATGAAAGTGTCACTCCGAGACCAAGATATCAGATAAAACCGGAACCTGAAGACAGAGACAAAAATTATTATGATAAAGAAATAAAAGAAAATGAGTACTACGACAATATTTACTCCCTAAAGAATGATATTAATGTTAATTATCAACGCCCTTTGCCGGCAATTAATCCAGACGCTGAGTTTATCGACGACTATGACTCCCAGGTAAAGATTAAAACTGGAGATAAATACAAGCAGTATCATTACCAGTCAAATTACCCAAGCTTGTTGCCTGTTGATAGTTATAATAATTATAACAATGAAAATAATTATAATCAGCGAGTGCCGAGTGACTTTATTTCGCTGGGGATCCGTGAGCAGAAATATTACGAAAGAATAAAGGGCCAGAAGCCCATTTCATTGGCAGGAGATGTTAATGTTAATTACAATAATCCTCCGGCGATAAATCCAGATGCTGAGTTTATAAAAGTTCCTCATTCTCATTCTCATCCGCATCCGCAATCGTATTCTAATGCGAATTCCAATGTGAGACAGAACGGTGAACTGAGAGACGATCACAGATCTTACTTTACATACAGATTACCAGGTGACGACGGTCATGTTTACTTTTTCACCCCTCATGTTATTAATAGACAGCGACAGGAGTTCGGAGGCTCTAGACTAAGGGGATTCAGATCCGCTAAGGCGGTCAAACGTAATAAGTAGTGATAAATTATAAAAAGTAATATTAAGAAAAATTTACTATTTTTTTTTTACTTATTAGTCAAATGCCATAACTGATTTTAAAATTAGTAATCAACTTTTTTTTTTTTGTAAATAAATTTAAATTACTTACTTTGATTTTTTGTTAATATTAAGTCATATAAATGAAATACGTAATTTATAATTGTATAACTGAATGTTTGTGTATTGTCTGTGATTAATTTTAATAAATGTATATAAAATATGAGAATGTAAAAGCTATTAATAATTAATAAATAAATAATAATAAAACTCACCGGTGTCGATCTCCTGAATTTGAGTGGGATCAGGTAGCGGATTATCATGAAGCCGCAGGTAGACTTCCATTGCACACTTGGCAGCTTTGAAGTAAAATGGATGGGAGCGTAAAATATCTTCTAGCCTCAGCAGTCCGACATATGATCTTAGAGTCATTTTACGCATACAGTAAGTATGGAAATCAAACTGATCTTCGATTATTTCCGAAAAGTGCTGTAAAATAATTGTTAGAATTAGCATTGAGGTAATTAAGATTTATTTAATGTATATTAAATAAAAAATTTTCCAAGTTATACTTACGCGATCGACTTCATGGCATTTCTTCAACGCTTCACCGTACTTTCCTAGGCGTTGATAAGCGCGAGCAGCTTCCGTCTGTATCCACATACATTGCATCTCGTTGAGATTTTCCATGGGCGGCACACCTTCACGTGTAAATTTACTACAGGTTTCTTCAGCTTCTTTTACGAGATTAGCGCGTAGCATGTACTTGGCACATTTTGAATTAATATAACGGTCGGCAGTATCTAGACCTTGTGCTTCATCTAACCAATTGTAAGCATCTTGAACATTTCCACCGTGCTAAAAAATTAATAATTTCATTTTTACATTTATAAAAAATTTTCATGATAATTTTTAATTTAAATAAGTAAATAAATAAAATAAAATACCTTATATATACGTCCTTTGGTAACAAAAAGTTCAATAAGTGTTGGTGTATGAGACAGTGCAGCATTTATTTCTTCAAATGCTTTCTCAGTCATACCAAGAAAATCGTAATGCTGAGCTAAATAATAGCAAGTCCACAGTAAAGCTGATGCTGGTTCACGTGGATTATCTATTTCAGCACTACTAAAATGACCATGATTATTTAGTGATACTTTGTACTCAAGTACCAATGATTGTATGACATCGATTTTTGATTGATCGGTGTACAGCGAGCGTAGATTGACGAATAGTGGTGGTACACCTTTATGTAACCCTAAATTAAATTGAAAAAAAAAAAATAATTAATCCGATAAGTAAACGAATTTTATTAAGAATTAATTTCAAATCCTTCATAATAAAAAATTATTTAATCTTCAATTAACAATTAGAAAAAAAATTACCTCTCCGTAAATATTTATCAACTAATATTTTAAATTGTTCGCCAGTCGCGTAGTTGAGTTGGAGACGGCGAGGTGCTAAAGCACGGGGATACAATTCTTCAAATCTTTGGAGCATTTTAAGAGTATCTTCGGGCGTTGTATGCCGTTCAGCTTCCGCGAGTTTCGCGTAGTACGTTGTATTCTCAGGATTTATGTTCAAAAGATCTTTGTAGACTTGAGCAGCTTCCTCGTACTGCCGGAGCTCAAGACGTAGCTTACCGTAGGTCTCTTTTACGGTTATTTTATCGCAAATATGATCGCTGTATTTATCAAGATGCTTCAAGGCCTGCTCGCTGTCTCCTGATTCTTGAATCACCAGGTTTTGGTATAAAAGCAACTCGCTGTGCTCGTAATCGTAGCAGATCATCGGGGAGTCTCGGAAGGTATCGAGAATCTTCAATGCCGTCTCGTAGTCTTTTAATAAGTGATATGATATTGCGAATCCAATCCATGATGCTCTTTGGGTTGGCCTTAACATGAAAAGCTGATATCTCGTGTCCTAAAACAGAATTATTTTTCATTTTATTAGAACATTATCAACAGAGCAGAATTAAATAAAAAAAATTGTTAGATTAAAAATTAAGCTTAAACAAAAAAAAATTACCTTATAACCATCCAAATCTCTCATTTGTATTTGTAATAGAGACAAATCCCTAAGAATCTGGATGTTATCCTTGTCCCACTTGAGAGCGTTCCTGTAAGCCTTGATAGCTTCATCGTATTTTTTATCAGACCTCTGCAGCAGACCGTAGACGTGCCAGCAAACGTGGGACTGCAAATCATTTCTCAATCCGCGTCTAACATGATCATAAGCTTCTTCTTTTCTGCCAAGGCAGTTCAGCGTCAAACCTTTCATCGCGAGCGTTTCTCCATGCTCGCTGAATTTTGGATTGGAAAGAATTTGTTTAGCAAACTTGAGTCCATTCTTGTACTGCTTATGCTCGTAGCACCTCTGGAATTGCAAAAACAAAATTGAAAAATAAAATTACGACTCACATAACAAACCTCGACGTCAATGCTCTAAATCTCTCAATGCTAAATGCTAAATGCTAAATCTAATTTTGTGTAATTGTAAATATATAATTGAGGTTATGGTCAGAACGTTTTTTATCTCAGCATCTTCATCAACTGGACTGTATTAAATGTCCGATTTTAATTGCATCAAACAGCGTCGAATAATTTATTCAATCATTGAAAATGATTTTACTAAAACAATAACTATTTTTAAATAAATAATTGAAATAGAAATAAAATATTCATTAATAATTAATTGAAGGCCGGAGTTATGAGTGGGAGTAATAGTTGTACTAAAAAATATAAGCATGAGTATTAAAATTATAAATAATTGAATAATAATAATTTGTTTATAAATAATGAATTAAAACTTACGAGAATTCGTTTAAATAACGCATTTTCTTTAGGTGGCAATGGATTGCTAGAGGGCATTTTTGTATAAATACAAAAAAATGATAGGTATTATTTAATATATTATTGTTATTTAAAAGCTCTTTAATATGAAAAATTTTTTTTCACTACACACACAAAACCACCTCGTGGTCGACCGAAACACACACGGTCATCAAGAAATTTTTTAATACATATAGGTACAGTTATGTGTTATATGTTATATTATACTTATATTAATATATGTATATAACTATACATCCATAGATATAGATATAGATATATCCATGCCTATAATATATATGCCAATATATGTAATCACGTGATCAAGGAGAGTGTTCAGTATTCGGCTAAAGCGACGTTCACGAGTTACCGAGTTACGAATTACCGGAGGTGTTTCAGCGCACTAAACGCCGGAAGCACAGCAAGGCGGGAAAAATTTTAACTAAATTTTTCAATTTACTTGCAAATTACAAATCTACATCTTATCATTTTTAAATCGCAGAAAAAAAAAATTTCGAAAATTAGTTATAAAAAAAATTGATCAAGATTAAATTATCGTGTACAAAATGTTTCTGTTCTTTGAGAAAAAAAAATCACAGCATTTAAAAATAATTTTCTTATTTGATAAATTATGACATTAAATTTAACTGTCATTTCACAATTTTTAAAATTTTCTTTAACAAATAAATTATTGAAAAAATAGACTTGTAGAAATTTAATAAAATTAAAAATGCAATTTTTTAAAAATAATTTTTTTGTTAAAGAAAATTGAAAAATTGTCAAGTGACAGCTAAACTAAATGTCATTGATAAATTACTTGCTGTTGGTGCAGGAAAAAAAATTTGTATAAAAGTATTTCGCTGAAATGACAAGACACTTCATAATTTTTGGGTTTTATTTTACAACTAAATTAGTCATATAAAATCATTATAAAAATGTGCATTAATAGTTTTTATAATTTTTACATATAAAACCCTCTGAATAAATTTTTTTATGATAATTTGTTTGTTTCATAACTTATCAAAATTATCAAATGTCTCTCTATTTCATTGTTACATAAAAGTGACGACTGATTAGTTAAGATAAAATACAAAATAATATATATATATATATATAAGTTTTATTGCATGTAACAGAATACAAAGATTCTCGTAGCAATTAGCCAAGAGTACAAGTATAATAATTATTTATAAAAGAGGTGACATATATAAAATCAAATACGCTTCATAAAAATAGAAATGACAGTCGGAATAATGGTCCAAAAGTTTATACTGGGGAATTAAGGCAATATGTTAGTTTTTAGTTTGTGCCGATATTGTCGGTTACGCGATAGGCTTCTTTCATTTGGAGGGGAGTCATTAAAATGTAGATTCAGTAAAAATACAAAATATTAAGCATCTATAAAACTTTTGTTATTGAATAGTATTTTATTTATTCAGATATATTTTAGGGCCGGTTTTTCTAACAATGTATTTTGTTAAAATAGATTTTCATCTTATGTTAATTAACATACATACAGTCACTATGTGACTACAAAATATTTTCTTATATTATTTAATATAATTAGAAGGTCTTTTTAATAAAATTTTCATTCTCACAGTTTAAAATAATGATTAATAAAATGAGGAAATACAAATTAATGTCGTATAAAACTGTCCATAATAATATTTTGATTTGTAAGATATAATCGTTTTAATTTATCTTCATTCCAGTTTTCTCTGCCAAAAAATCTAACAATATTTTTGAATTATTACATTCTTTCAATACATCAACCAGTAAAATACGATTGCTGTTACAGTCCAAATACAATTTTGCTTTTTCGCTCAATTCGGGCAATTCTAAATTCTCAATAGTCACCAAAATTTTAATAACATTATCAATATTCAAATTAATTATCAATTGATATTCACAATAAATTTGTAAATTTTTAATCTGATACATATTTGCACAGGCTAATATTTGAAAAATTAGATCGATATTATCGCATTGAGCAATTTTGCCTGTGTACATGAATTCTAGTACTCCTTTGACAGTCGCCATATCAAATTCACCCAAACGAAAACAATTCTCCTTGGCTTCTTTCATATCCGTGTTAAACATTTTTTCGAAAACACTGCTGTGAGAATCTAGCACCAATTTGTGAGCAGATAATTTTTCATCACTATCTTTAACTTCAATAGTGACATCACTGTACTGTGCTGAGAGAAAATATTTATTTAAAGAAATTAATGAAGCTCTCAATAAAATTTGATGATTCAACAAATCAAAGTCTATAGCATCAAAATGTATATGACATGTTATCCATCGTTGATTCCAAATATGTCGACAATTCCACTTGAATTCGACAAAATTATGGTTACTCCAACATGTTATTTTGGAAGTCTGATCTTCACAATCTGAAAGTTCAACTTCGATGCTAGCAGAATCAGGATTGAAAATACCTTTCTTACTTATTTTCACGTATAATTCTTTATCGGTGATCTTCATGAGTGACATTGAAAAAAATATTTTATCGTAATTCTCCAATGTAAAATCATCCGATGATATATATGTATACTTTTTAATACTGATATTCTCTAAGTTCCATATATAATTGACATCATAACCTTCAGATTCGTTGTCACTCATCGTTACAATGCTTTATTTGTTCTCTTATCTATAAATTTACTTTCCTAGTACGTTATTCCAGGCAATTTTTTTTAAATGTAAAATGTAGACATAAAAAATTTTCCTGAAAAATTTTTTAATAAAATTCTTAATTGATTTGTAAACAATTGTTAAAGATATAAATGTACATTATAAAATATAAATTTCTATACCTAATATTTAACAACAGTTTATGACATTAATGTCCTTAGATTTCGAGATAAATGATATTTTTATTTTTATAAGTTATTTTGAAGCCAACAACACACGCCAATCTGAAATATAACCTGAAATATAAGACCACACGAACAGTATCGTTCGTGAATGTTCGGTTGATTATTAACACAAAGCGTCTATATCTTCCCACTATAGTTTTTGAACATAATTCCTTTCTAATTTGCTCATATTCCTGGTCAAAGAATTGAATTATTTTACATTAAATTGAAAAGTACTTCAATTAACGTTATTTAATAGTTTAAAAATTCATATTTATTAATTTGATAAAAATTTATTATTCCAATAATGTTTATAAAATACATTTAAAACGGTTTGTATTATTAATTTTCAAATAACTTATCAATAAAATTAATACCAATTCATAACTTTGTAATATAAATTAACAATTGTCGTCATAATTTTAAGTTTGTAATTTATGAAAATGCAAAGATTAATGAGAACTTTTTCTAGATACCGTGACATAATTTGCTTTCATAAGTATATTTTTCGTAGAGGATCATATCTGTTGGGTTGGGAATAAATAAATTTGTAGTCAAAATTTTTTTATTTAATTTTTAAATAATTAAAAATATTATTAAATTAATATCAAAAGACAAATTACCTTCCCTCTCTGTACATATTGTTCATAAATACTGACACTAGTATCATCAACCTTCGGCAGCTTGAAACTCTCAGTTTTCTTCCTGCTCAAATTAACAATATCCGGAAATGTAACTTGCTGAACCATTTTCGCTCTCTGAATACTCGAAGTATGTTCCTTTACTCCCGCAGCGTTTCGACCGATCATAACAAACCGTTTGTACAATACCAGATCACTGCGTCGCGGATTTTCTAATTCCACACCATAAACTTCTTTCATGGCAGGAAAGAGCGCTTCAAAGCTTACTGAGCTAGCATTGGTTTCCCTCGAGTCTCTGTTTGACAGATCACTTCTTTGGTGACGAACAACCACCAGATCATCATCTTCATCGTCAGAGCTAGTGTCAACGCTAGAACTGGCACTGGAAGCGGTGCTACTGGTGCTACTTTGCCCCGTCATTGAGGGGTTTTTGATATTACCATTCCGCTTATTTCCTGTTTCTTCTCTTCGTCTTCCAGGTCGAACTCGCACTGCAAAAGGGCTGTAATTGGTAGTAAAATGTGGCATGAAGTCTCTTATCGAGTGGCTTATTTGGTACGCGTACATTTCTGACAGCGGGACTAATTCATATAGTCGATGATAGTCTGAGTACACGTCAATCATTTCTTCTTGCGTACTATCCACCTAGAATACAAGCATAAAATTAACAATTAATTAATTCAACACTAATAATATACATTTTTTGATTAATATTGTGATCAAGGTGACTTGATCTATGTATTAGGAGTTTTTTGGTTTATTATTATTGATTGAAACAATTATTATGATTTATCACGACGATTATTATTAATTTTCATTATGGTATTATTTTAGTTAATACTATTGTTACTGTAAGTTTGATGAAATTGTAAATTTTAAGAGTGTGAAAAATTATTTTAAAGCTGAGCGAGTTTAGCGAGTAAAAGAAAATAATTGTAACAGAATGGGAAATTATTCTGAAAAAAGTCCCGAGCCAATTTATTATAGAAAAAAAATTATTTTAAAGAATAAATACTTAGAACCTGGTCGACGAAATGGATAGATAATGAAAAAATGAAGATTAAAATAGAAAATAACGATGAGCGACTCGACTAAATTATTTAATGACAAATAAAAACTTAGAAATTTTTGACGATTCTTGAGCTTGCGCGGACCTCGATAGAGGGCGAAGAATTCTCTTTTGTAGTATGTTTCAAAATATTTTAAGTACTGTTTTGAAAATAAATTTACTAAAGAAATTCTTTCCAGGGAGAATTACTCGGCTGAATACTCTTCACCAAGTAATTTGAGATGACACTCTACCTAGAGTCCGACTGAGACATAGGTAAGTATCGTGGACCTACCCGATGAAAGGGCGACTCCCCGTGCCAATAGTAGAAGATCCGAACCTAAATCGACATTCACCGGGTTGATAATAGAATCAAATTTATTTTATAATAAATATCAGAAAATAAATTAAAAATGGGTAGACACCAAAAATCCTGGACAGAATATTTTTAATAATTTTTTAAAAAATGATGTTTCATGAAATGTTGCAACATGAAGGTAATAAGAAAATTTTATACTGGACTTAAAATATAAAACACATAGAATGTGCAGACGTAGGGTTGACTATTATTTACCTGGATGAACTACTGGGTTTACAGGTATAAACTGGTAAGTCAATGCTAGTTACTTTCACTTGATTGGATAATAGAAAAAAATTTATGTCAGCATAAGCGTTGTTTTATTGTGAACACGATGATATAGGGTTGACTGCAAAAAATTTGGTCTTAATAGGGGTATACAAATTTTAAAGATTTAAATTTCTACGCGTGTGGAATTGAGTGACAGAGAGAACATTTCAGTCGTGTCTGATGGAATCGTGAATATAAGAAAGAAAATCGCTTCAAATTATAAAAGATATCTTTTTTTTATTATCCATCACTACTTTCTTGGCATATTATTTTTTTTTAAAGATAGAAACTCCAGAATAAAATTTTCTTATTATCTTCATGTTGCAACATTTTATGAAAAATCATTTTTTAAAAAATGATTAAAAATATTCTGCCCAGGATTTTTTGTGTCTACCCATTTTTAATATATTTTCTAATGTACGAAATTTATTATAAAATAAATTTGATTCTATTATTAACCCGGTAAATGTCGATTTAGGTTCAGATTTTAGACTACAAAGCCTTCAGCCGATCATAAGCCGTGTAAGTGGGAGCGAGGAGGAAACTCTCTACTTCAGTTTATATTTTGTAGACCACGTTTCTTATTTTGAACCGCGAATATCGTATATGTGGAGATTAAGTGTTCTATTGTATTTGTTTCTATGGTTTACATTGTTCATTTGTTAAATTAACATGATCAGACCAATAAAGAGGTTTATTGATTAAAATGAAGCGTGTTATTTATGTTTGTGTTATTTTCGAAGTGATCCCCGTTTAAGACCCTGGACTCCGGCGAGGAAATTTCGAGCCGGGGATTATTTAGTATTTAATTTGAAAACGTGGACGTTATAATATTAATAAATAACATGACTTAAATAGATTATCAAATCTCTAACCTGAACCATTTCCCAGCAAGTCTTTTCAATATCATCATAAGCATACGGCAAACACCTGATGGTATTTTTATCCCACCACTGCGTCAGCAGCTTCGTTCTTCTAAAAACTGGCGTATGATGTAAGTAATAATCTGTCAACAGCTCCCACAAAGGCGCGCGACCTTCTTCAGGAGTAAACAATCCCAAGAACAAGTTGATCGTGTGCTGCTTCTCCTGATCACTGAATGTATTGCTGTAATACCTGCTCAGTGTCTGCATGATATCATTTCCTTGACTAGTCCACGGCGCTGTTTTCCGGTATGTCTTAATCCTATGGACCAGCTGAGAACCTCCGTACTGCAGCGCTAGTGTATCACCATGATCTTCATACAACTCTTCCAACATTCTCACGCAATCAGAATCAAATTCAAGCTTTGCCGAGTCCAAAACTCCCAGCGCGCATAACTGATATCCTAATGCGCACTTTCCAATCGCGAACTGCGCAGTGTTGGTTCTATCCAAACAATCCACGCAGTTTGTGCGAATAATTCCCGTCTGCAACGTTCCTTTTTTTATAAACGACTCAGTTATTTTGTCATATCCTTCTTCATTTAATTTACAATTTCTCACCACCGGTGTATTATCCAGGAACAATTTCTTCTGGCTATAATACGGCACTTGCGATTGAAAAATTCCAGTTTTGATCACAGCATTATTTGCAATATTTGCCAGTCGGCTCATAACCTTGGCCTCCTTACCCTTGTTCATGCGCGCCATGTCGAAACTCACGTATTGTAGTTGATTTTCAGGGGCTAAGAATTGGTTCAAATATTTCACGGCTGATGTCAGCTCGTCGCTCAAAGTGCTCTCATGTTTCTTCTTTTCTCGTTTCTTCACCAAGCTCAGAATAATTGTGGGTGTTCCATAGCGCTGGAGAAGTTGATTAAAATGCGCGCCTGCTATTTCATAAAATGGATCCGCAAGATCACACGAAATAGTGGGTTTAGGGACCATTTTGCTGATGTCCTGGCTCCAGTTCCCTGGAACAGAGCCCCGCATTTGAACAAACGAAGTGAACCTTCCACTGTGAAGCGAACTTACGGCAGAATCGTAAACTATTTGTTCTGTTTCGACTTCATTAGCGACATCTCCAGTAGAATTCGCGCCTCTTTTCAGGAACCGCGTTCCTGCGTATTTGTTACTGCGGCGTGCAATTAAAGTTATGTAAATGGATTTACCAAATATGCAGACATTGGATTGGCCGATGAACCCATGGGTTATGTAGAGGGTCCAATCACGGTGCAGGTCACGTTCCACGGGATTCAACAAGTGATTGTTCCACACGAACCTGCGATTTGGGTTGCTACGCACACCGTAGTCGACTATTTTCTTGTTTTTGAAAGTCATTTGCGTCCACATGTTTATCAATTTTTCATCCGGGTTGTCTTCATCATGAGAGTCGTTTATGTCGGTGTTGTTATTGTTGTTATTGAAGATGTGCTTCGGTGGAGCGAGATTATTTTGAAGTGTATGGGTCAAATCGTAGGAGTAGCTGAAGTAAAAGTTGCTGCTCAGATCGATGCTTTGGAACATCTTGACGTAGCGCTGTTCATCAGGATGAAAAATTCTAACTGTGTCATTGGGAATGTAGATCATTGATGTGTCCTCGATTTTGTAAATTGTGTGATGACCAATCACTGCAACTCGGCGACGCTTTGTTACAAGGATTATGTAATAGCCTTCTAGAAATCTTACAAAACCTAGAAAATTCATAATTTGATAGTTAACGTTTATTTTTTATTTATTTATTTTTTTTTTTTACATTAAGTACCGAGTACACAAGACATTTTTCTATGTAATATGTATTGTGTACCCACTGTGATGATTGAAATTAGTACCTAGTAATCGTAAAATGCAGGAATTAATATGTAAGTGATAAAAAGAAAAAATATGGCTTTGTAAGTTATGAAAAGAATAGAAATATAGAAAAAGAAGGATGGAAATAAAATAATAAAATAAAATCAAAGCTACAAAGCCTTACCAACAATACCAAAAGCAGATATTAACCGCGGAAAACAATCCTTATTCCAAGTCGATTTCCATGAAAAATTTGTTTTAGTCGGTTTATGATAGATTAAATTATATTGCTGTTTTTTATCTACCATGCAACATTTTTTATTGTCAAAATTTTTTTTTTTACATTAAGTACCGAGTACACAAGACATTTTTCTATGTAATATGTATTGTGTACCCACTGTGATGATTGAAATTAGTACCTAGTAATCGTAAAATGCAGGAATTAATATGTAAGTGATAAAAAGAAAAAATATGGCTTTGTAAGTTATGAAAAGAATAGAAATATAGAAAAAGAAGGATGGAAATAAAATAATAAAATAAAATCAAAGCTACAAAGCCTTACCAACAATACCAAAAGCAGATATTAACCGCGGAAAACAATCCTTATTCCAAGTCGATTTCCATGAAAAATTTGTTTTAGTCGGTTTATGATAGATTAAATTATATTGCTGTTTTTTATCTACCATGCAACATTTTTTATTGTCAAAATAAATAATTAATGTATTTTAATATTTTTACAAATATAATTAAATAAAATTTCTTCATGCTATATTTTAGGCTGTCAAGTAAACTGAGTAATTAATTTATTATATAATTAACCTACCGACAATTCCAAAAGCAGATACAATACGAGCCACACCACTTGCTTTATTTCTCTGGCCTATTAATTTGCTATTGCCACTATTATTACTGCTGCGATTCCCGATATCGATCATGGTGACCAGATCAGCTATTTCATCTTGAGTGTATTCCATTTTATCGTCCACTACCACCAGGTCTCTTGGTTCCATTCGGTCTATTTTCAAAACTCGGAATCGAGTTAAATTATTATTCGAACCCATTAAGTAAAACCTCTGCAAAAATAAAAGTTTGTTAATTGTTTATCAAAAATCAACATTGAAGATAACATTACATTGTAGTAGTTTTTTATCAAGATTTTTTTCGCCAAAAAGTTTTGGCTAATTTGTAATGAAAATTTTTGTTAAAAGTTTTTTTCTAAATAAATTAGTTTTCAATTATTTAAATAATTAATATTACTTACAGATTTCGTTTCATAAAGAGCAATTTTTTGTATTGACGAAATCATCGGATGAAAAATAATATTTGGCTCACTTGATTCCATTTTTATTGATAAAATTTATTATCTATTTTTTAAATATTATTAATTAAGATATCACAGTAAACTAATAAATAAATTAAGATTATAAACATATAGAAAATTGTATAATTGGCATCAGACAGCTGTTTGCTCTGTTTTGCGGCTGTCAGTTGTAAACAAACGTCAACTCTACTGAGGATGGTAAT
>JZSA01001566.1:0-18004 GCA_000956155.1 Cotesia vestalis
TTTTTTTTTTTATTTGTAGATGTTTCTTAAGCCAGATAAAGATCTTCTTTACGCATCAATTCCGACTGTAGCAAACAATCTCATGTGGCCAAGTTATTTTCCGTTTGATACATCCAGAAAGTATGTCTTTGAAGCTACTTGGTTTTGTCAAATATTAGCGACTACAGGAGCGTCATTGATATATGGTACATTTGATACATTCATCGCGGTAATTGTTCTACATATATGCAGTCAGCTTGCTATTGTTCGAAAGAGATTACGAAATCTTCATAATGGCCTGAAATCACAATATTCACTTTCACATGATTTATTTCATAAAAAACTTGCTGATATTATTAAACGACATGAGGAACTTATCAGGTGAAATATACATACATTACTACACAAATTAATTAGTTTAAGATCCAATACTTCGAATTAAATTAAATACACAGAAAGAAGGAAAGTCTTGAGTCCAGCGTAAATTTTTTTAAATCAAGAAAATCTTAAGGAAGATTGAAATTTTTTTGAATGAAGTTAAAATTTCTTGAACGAAGTTAAATTTTTTTAAGCCAAGACAATTTCTTCTTGCTCCATAATAACTTCGGTCATCCTTATAATTTTCTTGGTTCAAGAAATTTTTTTAAGTTTGATATTTTCATGATTTAATTTTTATAAAAATTAACAATAGTTAATAAAAAAAAATGTTAACAATTTTTCTAAAAAATTATTAGGAAAAAATTTTACCAAGTTGCCAAAAAAAAAAAAAAAATAGAATTTATCTCTTTTAAAAATTAATAGCTATATATGATGTATTATATAAAAAAAAAAACTGACAATTGACAATAGTATTCTTCAAAAAGTTATGATTATTAATCATTAATAATGTAATTGAGCTAATGAAATTCTATTGACTAATTAAATCCGGTTCAACATGTTAAGATTTTAATGTTAATGATTCTTATCGAAAACCTTTAATGGCTATCTAATGGAAGTAATCTTTTAATTATTCACTATGAAAATCATCATCACTATACTTGTTTATATCAAGTCATTCTTGATAATTCTATTAATATGTTATTCATTTTAGTATGGCAAATACAATTGAAAATACATTCAATATCGTACTTCTTCCTCAATTTATTTGCTATCCACTAATTTTTTGTTTTCAAGGATACGCAATGTTAACAGTAAGTATTGCTTTAATATAAAATCTACACAGTAAAAAATTTTTCGTTATTGTGTAGAGTGTTAAAATTTGTGTGTCAAACAATTCTACACACTAGAGTGTACTATTCTACACACAAATATTAACACTCAACACAATGACGAAAAACTTTTTACTGTGTACAAACATTTGAACCTTATATGTATTTTTTCTGAATCAGGATGACGAGCTGAGTAGAAATATAGCAAAATTTTTCGAAAGTTCCGTCATGAGGACAAATGTAATAGTTAAATTTTTATGAAATCTACTAAAAATATTGGAAATAACGAAATTTAAATTCATCGCAATACTTCTGAATTTTCAGATTTTCAATACTTTTAAATTTCTTCTCTTATATGAAGATTTTAAATTGTCAAAATCGTTTTCAATTACTTTTTTCTAACCAGGGACAACTTCTTGAAAAATGTTATAAAAGAAAACAGAAAAAAATAACGCATATATTATAAGTTGGTTTTGAGTTTATGTGAAAATCTTGTAGAAACATAAATTTTCAATTTTATTGTTCATAAATACCTTATTCAGACTGTCATCAACATTTTTCCTGAAAAAATCAGCTAAATTTCGGTTAAGCCATTTTATGCGCTTATCAATAAACAGTGTTCGGTTTTTATTTATACAGAATAAGAATAAGAAGATAATATGAATATAAACAGTAATTATGTTGTTACGTCAAAAATTGACCATAAATATCAAATTGTTGGATTTGTTATTTGACTATTATTTGTCTGAGAATTCGTTTAAAATTTTACTAGAAAATGCAATTATCTAAACATTTAAATTTTTGCAATGTAATTATTTCAGTAATTATTTTTTACATTAGATCCTTTTAACTATTGTTCACATTCATTATTCATTTACTCGACTATTTCTTTGAAAAATCAGGACTCTTATTTCCTTATCTTATATCCTCAAGCGATCCTGTCTACCTACAATAAAAACCCTATTCACTCATTTTTTTTGGGTTTTAATACCATAATTACCAAGTAAATTCGTCTGGCTCAGACTAATTGCAGAAATTTCCCAGGTATATTTTAAAGAGTAGAATCAGACACTGAAGAAGAAAACTTTTTCATTCTTTTTTCTTTGTTAAAAATGTAGTAATAAAATAAAATTATTATCTTCTTCTTTAAACTAAAAATAAATTTTATAAAATCGAACGCCACGCGTAACAGTGCCTATGCTTATTTAAGTAATAAGAAGAAATAATATTTTTTATTAAATTTACAAGAATATAAATTTGTAAGGGATAAATATAAGTACTTGGCAATAAATTTTGAGTCCTGATGCATAGATATTTCTCCAAGTAAATCAATAAAACAATAACAGTGATGATCTGTACATGGCAGCGGTTGGGACTATGCCGTAGCACGCCAACTGGTAGTTCCTGGCACCAAAGGATTTTCTTCATTTAGTTCTTTAAGTTTTTTACTGAATATTAAATATGTAACATGTAACCTGACAAAGGTCATCTTCAACATCATCTCCGGTCGCTGTCGCTTCCGATAAATTCAACATCTAATCCTAGATGCATATACTCACATACACGTACAAGTACTTAGTGTACTAATTTATCGATAACTTTAGTTTATTTTTATAATATTGATATTTTTTGTTTATCAACCTTCAACTTACATCCTCAGTACCAATCTATCATCAATCGTCAATATCGTATCTAACATTAATTACTATGTACTTAGTGTAATTTATCAATAACCTCCGTTTATTTTGAATGTTTTCTTCATTGTCATTAATTTAATTACATTAATTGAAATTTTTTATTCATCAGTTTTCAACAAACATTGTCAATACTAATTTTAGATTGATTCATCAATAATATTTTATATTAATTACTATATACAGTAATTTATTAAATTTATTAGATTCAATTAAAAATTTGAATATTTCTTTGTCATTATACTGATAATTTTTTTTCAACCTTCAATATTTATTTAATTTGACAAGTTTAATACTGATCCATAATCATCAATAAAATACATATTAAAAATGTTTACTACATTTAAGACATTTTTTAACTAAGATATATTTTTTAAGTGTAATTAATAAATTTAGAACATAATATAGTCAAGTTTAAAGATTAAATTCTTCAGAAGTAATTATGACAATCTTCCAACTGATAAATATTTTTAGACCTTATTACACTTGTCACCATGTATTCATCTATTTTACTAATGTCTATTCATTAATTGATTAATTCATTAATGTAAAATTTATTAATAAAAAATACAAATTAACAATCATTGTTTTTAACAGAAAAATTCCAGAAATAATTTTGGTAATATCTAAAAATAAAGTGGCATTGAAAAATTGTTTTCTTCAAAATTTTCAAGAAGATTAACAATTTTTTTCTACAGAATTTAAAAATAAATTAATTACCGAAGGATATTATTTTAAACAAATGCTTGAAATGTATTTAAAAAAAATCCTGATGTTTTCCAACAGCGAACCTGAAAAAAAAAAAAATAAATAAATAAATGCAAATCCTTTAAAAGAATTTTTTAAATACATGAATACTCACCAAGTATGAAAAGCATCTAGAAAATTAACGTAATGAAGTAAAAAGAGATGTATTAAAATATTGAATGTAAAATTATTCCGGACCGTGGATTTAAAAGCGAGGGTGTAGTATTGATCAAGGAACCAAGAGGGATCGTCGTCTACGCGGACTGGTCCGTACTCTCTACTTTCCCTCACTCATTTTCATCCCTCATCGCGCGACTTCTGTACACGCGCACATCTCGCGAAACGAGATGTACTCAATACATAGATATACTGACACATTGCTCAGCACAATATAAGTATGTAGTACTATACGTAGATACACATGTAGCAAAGCTGAGTAAGTACAAAAAGGTGGTCGTCGCATCCGTTGAGGGTGAACAGAAGACGCAGCAGCTACTGTCAAGTTTCAGTTTCATCTGTAATCCATATCATTTGTTATTTAGGTTTTTATTATCCATTTATTTACATTGGCTTCTTTTTTAAACTGGTTGTGATGTTTTAACCTGTAATTTTGTTTCAAGTGGTTTTACACGTGTACCTGCGTGATATATTAATTGGTAAATATTCAAATTATGATTTTTTTTTATAAATTCAAATACTGAATTGAGCAATTGTTGTAAAAAGTGAGCGTGATTGAAGATGATTTATATGATATGAATTGTTATTTAGATCAGTATACGTTTAATAAATTTTTTATTTTTTTTGAACGAACAAATTAGAATTCTAGAAACATTTTACAAAAATATCATCCCTAATTTTTTTAAGTTTTTAGATCAACAATTTTTTTCTTATAATTTGTTTTTTTTAGAAAAATTGTCAGATATCTGTTAATTAATTTTAACTAATTATGAAAAATAGAGAAATTTAGATTTAAAACATTTTTGAATTAACACCTGATTTTTTTTTTTTGTATAAAAAATTGAAAAATTAACATTTGAAAACCTTTTCTTCAATCATTTTACTTTAAATGATATTTAAAAAAATTCTTAATGTCATTTTTATGTATTGAATTATTGTGAACCGTGAAACGAAATAATCGTCGAATTTTTTACAAGAAATTAATAGCACTGCAAGAAAAATTTTTTCAAGTACTTTTTGGTTATCTAAACTATAGTAAAGAAAATTTGAAAATGTATAAAACTGTTAACTTCATTAGTATCATTAAAAATTTTCCTATTCTTAATAAACTGTCACTGATCATTTTTGATTTCATCAAAAACAGAAATTATCACTAGGTAATAATTTTCACTTATAATTATCTAAATTTCTACGTAAATTTTCGTTGCAACAAAATAATTAATTTTATTAAGAAAAATCAGTAATCTAATATTTTTAGTTTAATGAAATTTTTTTGGTTAAGGATCCCGTATTGAATTTAATATTCAATATTATGATAATATATATTAATGTATGGATATGTATTTATTTATCTATATATATATATATATATGTTTTTGTGTTCGTAGTGTATTGTGATTTGTGACTTGTGATCAGGCGGTGAAAGAGTATAAATAAAAAAAAAAAAATAAAATAACAACAAAAGAGAAGAGAAGAGAGTAAAAGAGATATAAAAGACGAAAGACAAGCGACAAGAAATACGTGAGAGTAAGGAGTAAGTAGAGAGTAGTAATAGTAAGCAAAGGTTTTGTTGTAAGTTGTAACAAGTAAGAGCATGTGTACATATATTTTATGTATTATATATTACATGTTATGTTATGTGTGTTAGTGGTATAGTTGACATCACATGTAAATGTATATATACATGTATTATATACTTATATATATATTATGCATTGTAGATTGCCGGTGTATGGTGTATGGCAGTTTGCAGTGTATATATAGGATGGGCGGCTGATGAAGAAGCAGTCACGGAGACATGAGTTGGTAGTTGGGAGCAGTCCAGAGTAGACGTATCGAGAGTCGGGAGCTGTAAGCTGTGTTGTGCTCTGTGTGGGTACGACCATTTGTATTTGTATTATTATAATACATACATACCTACATACAAACCAATATCCTACATGCTGGATGGTAGATGTGGATGCGAAGACATTCGATAGGAGCAAGAGCAAGGAATCATTGCTATAAGTCGCCGTGCAAGTGGTGGACGTGCGTTCCGAAAGTCCGGCTGATGTTTTAATATAAATTGGTCCAGCGCGTGTGCTGTGTTTAATTATTTTTATTGACTTTGTAATTGACGTAATTGTTGGTTAATTCCTGTTCGGTGGTACGTTTTTTTGCATGTGGTCAACGTTTGTTTTTGTAAAATGGATTATAGTCAGGTGAGAAATTTTAGTTTTTTTTTTTTTGGGTGAAATGATTTTTAGAATTTTTTTTTTTATAGTAAATGTTTATTTGTTTTTTAGTTAGGGAAGACGGTTGTTGATTGTTGATTTTTCTATCAACAATTGATTGAAGAAATTTTTAAAAATTTATTTGGATGAAATGTCTACACGTTTAGTTTTTAGGCAATAATTTTTAAATTCTAAGACACTGAAATTAACGGATTTTTTGGAGTAAAAAAAAAATTTTAGAAAAAATTCCACCCTTAAAAGATTTAAAAAATTATTGATGCGAATTTTTTATAAATATCATTGTAGTAGATGTCCGAAAATTTTTCTAAAAATTGTTATTAATTTTTTTTGACGGAAGTCGTAATTTAAAAAAATGCACTGAACAATTTTCAAAAACTCTTATGTAGTTTTTGTGTTTTTATTACAGTTATTAAATTTAAAATTAATCAACAATTAACTGTCAGTTAATTTCAGTATTACGGAATTCAAATTATTTTATATTTTCTTTTTAAATCAAAAGAGATTTATAAATAAATGACGACAACTGGATGTTAAAGTTTGAATACTATTATCAATTTTATAATACCCTTGCTTAAAAACTGATTAATATTCTTATAAAAATAAAACAATCTATTTGAATTCAATATATTGAAAGTATAAATTAATTTTAAATCATATATTATTTCATTAAAAACAGTCCCATCATTTTCGTTCTTAACAAAGTTCTATTGAATTCTTTTATGAATATCCAAAGTGAAGAATAAGAGACATGCAAAGCTATCATTTATTAACCGCGAAGATATTCCTCTTCCGTGAAAAAACAAAAGATTCAAATAAAAGAGAATTTTTATTTCCTTCAGCCCAAAAAATTATTATAAAATATTTAAAAGTATTATTACACTAACTGAATAACAAGCATTGAATTTTCCAGTACATTAAAAAAAATAAGTTAAGATACAAATAAAAGATTATCTCAATCTGATAACTCGATATCAAAATAACTAAAGTACTTAAATAACAATCAGAAAAAATTTTTTTTCTCTTATTTTATTTTTATTTGTCAACAAACAATTAAATATAAATATAAATACATTGTTAAGTTTATCGCCAATTAAACATTAACACTAATTTTTTATTTTATTTTTATTTGCAGTAAAAATAATGTAAGCGAAAAGTAACAAAAACAACTAAACATAAAATAAAGTTAATGAAGAAAAGAGTATATTATTGTAATAACTATTATTATTTTATAATAACATACTCTCACGTTTTGTTTTAAACCCATCGGATCACATCACACATCAGACATCAGACATCACATATAGCACATACATGGTCAATTTGTGTACTATAACTAAAACTATGATTGCAAGTTCTTCCTGTGTTTAAATACTAGAACACTTAACTTTATTTTACTTTACTTAAACTTGCACGTCTCGCGGTCACGCTCCAAAACTGTCTTATTGCTACTTCAATATTATAATATTTGTAACGGAGAATTATTTCACCGCTTAATGTATTATTATTTTTCTCTTTCTTTTCTTATTACTCATCAATATACTTTTAGTAATTACTTTGTAATTAGTATTTTTTACATTTTTTCTTTTTAATTTCTTTAAATGAAGGAATTAATATTTATAAAAAAAATAATAATTGTTATTAATAGTAATGAATAATAATACTATAGAATTTTTCAATTTGAAAATTTATTTATTTATAACTAAATTATCATAAAAAAATTTATTATGATTTGATGACGTAATGGACGATGTTTGTGTAAAAATGTACGGTTTGCTTAAAACTTTTAGCGGTATATAAACTTATAGAAACTGTTAATTATTTTCGAATGTAGTGTAATTAGAAATTACTCGAGGAATTTTTCTTTTCTTTGTCTAATTAATTTAATTTTTTTTTTATTAATCATCCGAGAGTTTGTTTATTCGAAAGTAGCTAGTGCATCGCAGATATTAGTGTTAGTATATGGGCTTCTTCTTATTCTTGCTCACGTTTCCTCATTCAAGTATATCAGGAAACCCGTACACACGTCTTGGGCATGCTTGCCATATAATAGATACGGTCCAGTTCTTTTTATGCATTTCAACACTAATTTTACATGCTAATAAATTTTTATTTATTTATTTTGTTTCATGTTTATTATTTTTTTTTTGTAAAAAAATGTATTTTACTTTTTATATATTCAATATGCCGGGTCATATTTTTACTTGAATTAAATTTTTTTTACTACACGAAGAAAAAATTTCTTGATTGGAGAACAAAATTCTTAGCTCAAGAAAATTTTCGTGTGCCTGAAAGAAGACCGAAATTATGTTGGTCGAAGTAAAAATTTTTCTTGAAATTCTATTCTTGATGGAAGTAATTTTTTCTTAATTAAAATTATCATGAATACTTGATACAATAAATTTTTATATTTGATCAAGATTTTTAAATACTTTAGGGAAGCAGTGCCACTTAAGTAATTACTTCAGCTGAGAAAAAAATGTTGTCACCTTGAGAAAATTTTTCTCTTGAATATTTGATACTCATTTTATATTATTTTAGCGTGCAATTATACATATTGAATGAAAAAAAATGATTCAATATTATTTGATCTTCCCATTTGACATGTTAATCAATAAAAATATTAATGAAAATTTACTTCTATTGAGATATTTAATTTTTTGGAGCAAGAGAAAAATTTTCTCAACACAAGAAAATTTACTTCTATCAAGAAAAGGAGCCTTTTGGAGCAAAAGGCTAAATTTTCTAAAAACAAAAAAATTTTCTTGACTTACATAAATTTTCTTGGATCAAAATACGTATTTCTCAAAGCAAGAGAATTAATTTTTTTGGAACAAGTGAAATTTCTTGTGTCAAAAAAAAATTGTTTTTTCGCTCAAGAAAATAAATAGGAAGAAAATTATTTTCTTGGTTCAAGTAAACCTTTTTTCTGTGTAGTTTAATATTTGTGTAGTTTCAGTTTGTAAAATTTTTAGATCTAATAAGGTTTACAATCTATCAATTAAAAAAAAAAAAAAAAAAAATTTACAATTATCTAAAATATTTAATTTTTTTTAATCATATTAATATTAAATTTTTTCAAAATTTTTTTATTGTACAAAAATTGGAAAGACTTAACTTTCGTAAGGTTTTTACAATCTTTTTTTTACAAATCATACTTTTAATTTCATAAAAATGTTAACATCCACTTAAAATTGTAAGAATTTTTTCTACAAAATGACTATTAATGTTGTTGTAATTTTTTGACTGTACATAAATATTTATAAAATTTAATGCTCGATGAAAAATCGCATCACGGGTGATTAATTTTGGTGGACCACCCACATTATAATATCTTAATTTCGAATTTTATAAAATCTAATTCATTACCGTAATGCAGAATAAAAAAATACTTTTAAAAAAACCAGAAAATAAAATTTCTGCAATAAAAAATCATGAATAAGAAATAAATAAATTTACCTTTAAAATATCTGGACTCATTAATAATCGCAATGATAAAGTATATATTTATATTAATTATGATATCTTATTCCGAATAATATATGAGACAATAACAAAAACATTCCCACGCTAAAACTCTTAATATATAAATCCATCTCTGTTTAACTATTAATATGTAGTATAAACATGCCGTAGGCGAAATAAATTCAAAGTGACATTATATAAAGAACATTGAGACTTATTTTGTGCATGAGCTGTACACGATAAACGTGAGTTTGTATTATCCCTCATACTTGTACTCATACTTGATATAAGTATAATATAAATATATAAATATATAATAGTGAATAGTATAGCACCCACATACACGTACATACATCATTTTTTAATTCATTTATTCGTCTACAATCGTGTCCACTCATGTAATTACATTTATATAAAGAGAGATGTCAAAGAGACTGTTTTAATTTCAAAAACATCTTAATCTTAATCGTTTCATTTTACAATCATAATTAATATAAATACTCTTGTTTGTTTACTTATTAATTTATGTTTTTTTTTTCTGTTGCAGGTTTTAAATTACGTCAGTGATACAAGGAAAGAATAGGAGTTTGTTGTTTAAAGTTTTTTAAATAAACGGGATTTATTTTTGATAACTTAACAAACAAACAAAACAGCAATATGTCATACACAAATCGTTTTCCCCCGACACAACACACCAGATACAGAAGCAGCTGGGGTCCATCTTCGGTATCAGCTTTCACACGTGCTGATGTACCGAGAGCTTCTCCTGAGGAAGAAGAATTCGAGTTTTATCACGAGAGAATTCATTCCGCCCAAAACAGACAATTAATTCCATTGCAAGAAGATTTGGCTGATTGGATTAATAAAATTATTAGTGAGTCTTTTTAATAATAACATTTTAATTTAGTTGTCATTTTTTTTAATTAAAAAAATTTTTACTTCAACTTAATTAGTTAATAGAAAAGATAAATAATAATAATAATCTTTTTTTCTTTAATGAATATTTTAGGAGTTATAGTGATTTTTATAAGATACTATATCGACGAAAATATTGAAGATAGCCTGATAATACATAAACATTTATGTAGAAAATTTCTTAATCTCTAATTTTAGATTCTTATGTTTTTTTCAAAAAAATCAATATTTCAGAAGTAATGACCATTTTTATGGTGACTAGATAATCATTTTTTATTTTTAGCTATGTAAGCACTAATTAATTAAGTTATTATATTTTATAAAATATTGAAGACAACCTGACGGTACAAATAATTTTTATTAGGAAATCTTGCAAGCTAAAATTTTGGTCTTCTATGATTTTATGATTAAATTAATATTTCAGAAGTTATAGCCATTTTACGAATAGTTAGATAATGATTTGTTTTTTAATTGTGAAAATTTATTAAAAATAATTATTTTTGCGATAGAAGAAAAGAATGCTGTAATTGATATTTTAAAAATATACACGAAATCAATATCTGACGGTGTCGTGCCATCATTGTCACGATACGAAAACAGAAACTAAAAATATTAAAAAATAAAAAAGAGTTTTTACTCTGTAATACAATACAGCTCGCAGCTGGTCGACGTCCCGATATAATGGAGCTAACGAAACTTTTTTATTGAATTATTGGATTATTGGTAAAAAAAAAAAAATAAAACGTAACTAGTAATGAGTAACGAGTGCTAAAAATAGTTTAGCTACATTACTTTTAATGAAACTTTTTCCTATTATTAATAATTGATTATTCAGTCGCTCACGGGAATTTTCCCGAGAAATTAAAATAACTTATTACGTGTATTCAAATAATAAACTTTCAATTGTCGAATAATATCCTTATCAAATCAATGAGTTAGTTACTTAATGAGAATAAGTTTTTAATTATGCAATATTTTTTTAATCCTTCATTACATTTATACGTTTTTCAATTAAATTAGATAATCATTAAAAATTTTTAAGTTTTTATTTATTAATTTACTAAATTATTTAAAAAAAAATATTGATCTTACACTGAAACGTAAATCATTTAAAAGCTGATATTATCCGGGTAAATATTTGTGGACTTAACCAGCCAATTTTTTAGAGCAAATAAAAAGAGTCAATAAAACTACGCCCATAATTTTAATCTAAAAAATTTTTATTTTCAATTTTTTTAATTGCAGATTAAATTAAAAATTTACATCAAAATAATTTGTGAAAAATTTTTTCTTAAATTTTCACGTCCAGTATTAAAAGTGTAATAATAATTATTTAAGCAGAGATTTATGAAGAATTTAATTGCTTTGGATGACAATGAGAAGAAAGAAAAGGCAATTTGCAAAGTAAAATCTTAGAAGTATTGAAAGAGGAGAAAGTAAAATTTCATTGAGGATTGACGCTAAAATTCTCATTGTTAAACTCCATTAGGCAATATACTCGAGGACACTGACAACATATAAATACATATAAGTATATACTAGAGTGATTACACTAAATTTTATAAAATCTAATTCATTACCGTAATGCAGAATAAAAAAATACTTTTAAAAAAACCAGAAAATAAAATTTCTGCAATAAAAAATCATGAATAAGAAATAAATAAATTTACCTTTAAAATATCTGGACTCATTAATAATCGCAATGATAAAGTATATATTTATATTAATTATGATATCTTATTCCGAATAATATATGAGACAATAACAAAAACATTCCCACGCTAAAACTCTTAATATATAAATCCATCTCTGTTTAACTATTAATATGTAGTATAAACATGCCGTAGGCGAAATAAATTCAAAGTGACATTATATAAAGAACATTGAGACTTATTTTGTGCATGAGCTGTACACGATAAACGTGAGTTTGTATTATCCCTCATACTTGTACTCATACTTGATATAAGTATAATATAAATATATAAATATATAATAGTGAATAGTATAGCACCCACATACACGTACATACATCATTTTTTAATTCATTTATTCGTCTACAATCGTGTCCACTCATGTAATTACATTTATATAAAGAGAGATGTCAAAGAGACTGTTTTAATTTCAAAAACATCTTAATCTTAATCGTTTCATTTTACAATCATAATTAATATAAATACTCTTGTTTGTTTACTTATTAATTTATGTTTTTTTTTTCTGTTGCAGGTTTTAAATTACGTCAGTGATACAAGGAAAGAATAGGAGTTTGTTGTTTAAAGTTTTTTAAATAAACGGGATTTATTTTTGATAACTTAACAAACAAACAAAACAGCAATATGTCATACACAAATCGTTTTCCCCCGACACAACACACCAGATACAGAAGCAGCTGGGGTCCATCTTCGGTATCAGCTTTCACACGTGCTGATGTACCGAGAGCTTCTCCTGAGGAAGAAGAATTCGAGTTTTATCACGAGAGAATTCATTCCGCCCAAAACAGACAATTAATTCCATTGCAAGAAGATTTGGCTGATTGGATTAATAAAATTATTAGTGAGTCTTTTTAATAATAACATTTTAATTTAGTTGTCATTTTTTTTAATTAAAAAAATTTTTACTTCAACTTAATTAGTTAATAGAAAAGATAAATAATAATAATAATCTTTTTTTCTTTAATGAATATTTTAGGAGTTATAGTGATTTTTATAAGATACTATATCGACGAAAATATTGAAGATAGCCTGATAATACATAAACATTTATGTAGAAAATTTCTTAATCTCTAATTTTAGATTCTTATGTTTTTTTCAAAAAAATCAATATTTCAGAAGTAATGACCATTTTTATGGTGACTAGATAATCATTTTTTATTTTTAGCTATGTAAGCACTAATTAATTAAGTTATTATATTTTATAAAATATTGAAGACAACCTGACGGTACAAATAATTTTTATTAGGAAATCTTGCAAGCTAAAATTTTGGTCTTCTATGATTTTATGATTAAATTAATATTTCAGAAGTTATAGCCATTTTACGAATAGTTAGATAATGATTTGTTTTTTAATTGTGAAAATTTATTAAAAATAATTATTTTTGCGATAGAAGAAAAGAATGCTGTAATTGATATTTTAAAAATATACACGAAATCAATATCTGACGGTGTCGTGCCATCATTGTCACGATACGAAAACAGAAACTAAAAATATTAAAAAATAAAAAAGAGTTTTTACTCTGTAATACAATACAGCTCGCAGCTGGTCGACGTCCCGATATAATGGAGCTAACGAAACTTTTTTATTGAATTATTGGATTATTGGTAAAAAAAAAAAAATAAAACGTAACTAGTAATGAGTAACGAGTGCTAAAAATAGTTTAGCTACATTACTTTTAATGAAACTTTTTCCTATTATTAATAATTGATTATTCAGTCGCTCACGGGAATTTTCCCGAGAAATTAAAATAACTTATTACGTGTATTCAAATAATAAACTTTCAATTGTCGAATAATATCCTTATCAAATCAATGAGTTAGTTACTTAATGAGAATAAGTTTTTAATTATGCAATATTTTTTTAATCCTTCATTACATTTATACGTTTTTCAATTAAATTAGATAATCATTAAAAATTTTTAAGTTTTTATTTATTAATTTACTAAATTATTTAAAAAAAAATATTGATCTTACACTGAAACGTAAATCATTTAAAAGCTGATATTATCCGGGTAAATATTTGTGGACTTAACCAGCCAATTTTTTAGAGCAAATAAAAAGAGTCAATAAAACTACGCCCATAATTTTAATCTAAAAAATTTTTATTTTCAATTTTTTTAATTGCAGATTAAATTAAAAATTTACATCAAAATAATTTGTGAAAAATTTTTTCTTAAATTTTCACGTCCAGTATTAAAAGTGTAATAATAATTATTTAAGCAGAGATTTATGAAGAATTTAATTGCTTTGGATGACAATGAGAAGAAAGAAAAGGCAATTTGCAAAGTAAAATCTTAGAAGTATTGAAAGAGGAGAAAGTAAAATTTCATTGAGGATTGACGCTAAAATTCTCATTGTTAAACTCCATTAGGCAATATACTCGAGGACACTGACAACATATAAATACATATAAGTATATACTAGAGTGATTACACTGTAACCGCCTTTGTCAGCGTTTAAAGTTTATAGAGATCCGTTAGTATGATAGAATCTCATAAGAGTAAAGACTAAAGACTTTTATAACGCGAGTGAAGTAATGTAATGAGAGCACCAGAGAAATAAAGAGAGTATGTATGTATGTATGTATCACATAAACTCTCGTTTTACTCTCATTGTACGCTTCCTGGGTCAGATACTTAATTTACATTAACTTATATTCACTCTCGTTACTATTATACTTGTAAGTGACTTTGCGATCGTGAGAATATTCGATCTGTAATCACTAATCATATCTACTCTTACTCTCACAATCGTGATCTATCCTCTACATTAATTACATATTTTTATTTTTAATAACTTACTAACTATACCCTGTGTCCTGTACCCTATACTCAACAAAAGATACTGATGATACTGATAATAATGATAATTATAGTCATTCTCTTGTTTATTTATTCAATATTTACAATAGTTTAAGATCTATCACTTACCCCTTGTAATTTAAAGATTTTACATTAATTTTTTATTGAACTATTAATTAAACGAAAAAACCTTTGTAAAATCTTTGTATCGTTTCATTTGCAAATTTAAAATTTTTAATTGAAGAAGAAATATTGTATTGAGAATATGTATTTAGTTTTCAAATTGACAATTTATAATTGTACATATATACTTGAATTTCATTTGTTGTACATGTTATTTGAATTTAAGTAAGAATTTATAAATGTAATTTAAGAAACTTTTTAGGTTAAACGAATTCGTATTTTAAGGAAAATTAATCGTTGTTTATTTAGTAGCATTCGCATTGTTGAACATCAGCTTTCTTGATATATGAAAGTATTTTTTTTTTTACTTAGAAAATTAATTGATGGTTAATGGTTTTTAGAAAAATACTTCATATTACTATCTAAGTTGAAATTATTATTTTCATTAGTATTATGTTGAGAAAATTTTTATAATTAAATGACAAATCATTATCTAGTTATTCTAAGAATGAATATAACTTCTGAAATAATCATATTATCAAAAAATCATAAGAAGTCAAAATTGTAGCTTAAAAAATTTTTTTAAAAAATGTTTTCATACGATTGGGCTTTCTTCAATATTTTAAGAAATATTGTGACTTAAGTAGTGCTCATGCATTGTAAAAAAAAATCATTATCTAGTCACTGTAATAATGGTCATAACTTCTAAAATAGTGATTTTTGGGAAAAATCAAAAGATTCTAGAGTGGTAACTTGAAAAATTTTCTACAAAAAATTTTTTTATACTATCAGGTTATCTTTAATATTTTCGAAGATATAGTACCTTAGATAGTGCTCAAGATCTAGTAATTGTAAAAATTATCACAGCTCTTAAAATATTTATTGAAAAAAAAAAAGTATTATTTTCTTAAAAAATCGCTAAAAATAATTCGACTTAATAATCATATCTATTTAGCCTAAATTCATCTCATTATATAGTTTTCATATAATTTCAAAAACTTGTAAAAAACTCCAAATATCGATAATGTTAAAAACAGTCGACAAATAATTTACTTTTTTTTTTGAAAACAATTTTTTTATTGAAATATTTAATAATTTCAATTAAATTAAAATACAAATACAATCAGCGATAAAAAACTGAGAAAAGTTATAAAAATCCAAAAGTCCACACCCTTTTATGCACAAAAAAAAAGGTTCACTTGAACCAAGAAAACATTTTTCTTCCTAATTATTTTCTTGAGCGTAAAAAAATTTTTTTTTTGACACAAGAAATTTGACTTATTTCAACAAAATGAATTTTCTTGCTTTAAGAAATACGTATCTTGATCCAAGAAAATTTATTTAAGTCAAGAGAGTCTTCTTATTCTGAGAAAATTTTTCTCTTGCTCCAAAAAATTAAATATCTCGATAGAAGTAAATTTTCATTAATATTTTTATTGATTAACATGTCAAATGGGAAGATCAAATACTATTGAATCTTTTTTTTTCATTCAATATGAACAATTGCACGCTAAAATAATATAAAATGAATATCAAATATTCAAGAGAAAAATTTTCTCAAGGTGAGAAAATTTTTTTCTTAGCTGAAATAGGTGGCACTGCTTCCCTAAAGTATCTAAAAATCTTGATCAAATATAAAAATTTATTGTATCAAGTATTTATGATAATTTGAATTAAGAAAAACTTATTTCCACCAAGAATAGAATTTCAAGAAAAATTTTTACTTCGGCCAACACCACTTCGGTCTTCCTTCAAGCACCCGAAAATTTTCTTGAGCCAAGAATTTTGTTCTCCAGTCAACAAATTTTCCTTTCTGTGTGCCAGTGAACTAAAAAAAAAAATGATTTCAATGCATCTATAATTTATAAAGTATACCGGGGAAAGTCATTTATTACTTAATAAAATTTCTTCATTTTTAAAAATAATATTAAAAAAAAAATGAACTTTTGGTAGCAAAAGGGTACCGCAGCATTTTATAAACTCAAAACATTATTGTTGCAACTCTGACTCACCGGATGTAACTCGGCCCACCCCGCGACTAACTTCCTTCATTACACTCGTCATGTCCCTTTTAACATCCGTACTCCTGATGACTTACTGAGTATGGAATAGAAATGTACAGAAACGAATAAAAAATGTCTTATAGTCTTGTTTAGCTATAGATATAGATATTGATAATGATGTTAATGTTAATGATGTCGATAAAATGAGCGCGAAAAAACAAAACTATAAATCTTAGGACATAGAATATGAGTTGAATAATTATTTAAATAGTACAACAGATAATAAATGAATGTTAATTTGTAAGATAATTGTTCATGGTTGATTTGACTGTTTATTTAGAGTGTAATGATATGTGAAATAGAAATGTAATCAAGTGTGTAAGAGGTGGCCTTGAAATCAAAAGTTGCATCTAGGTCAGCGAGTTATGATTATTGAGTGTAATGTAATGTTCATTTTTTAAATTCGCCATTATATTATGTTATATTGAGTACGAAGGAAGGAGATAAAAAAAAGCTGTCTTGACTTATAAGTACAAGAACCTTTATTATGTATTCACTGATGACTTCTTAATAAGATTATACATATATACTTTAAGGTGA
Source organism: Cotesia vestalis (assembly GCA_000956155.1). Taxonomy (NCBI): domain Eukaryota; kingdom Metazoa; phylum Arthropoda; class Insecta; order Hymenoptera; family Braconidae; genus Cotesia; species Cotesia vestalis. The sequence continues at coordinate 17,653 of JZSA01001566.1, forward strand.
TTTATTATTATAAGACTCTGCTAAATACGAGAAACGTCTTTGTTTAATATACAAATTTTGATGTCGAACTTCCTACGTTCTTTTTATTATTTTTATTATTTAACATTTACCACGCGCATACTCTCAAATCTTGAGAATAATCACAGTTTATTGATTTTTATGTACGATGTCTTAATAATTTTTTTTTTTTTTCATTCAAAGAATCCTTGATGCTCGATGTTTTTATTTCTAACTAATATTTCAATTTTTTTAAATGAAATTATTTTATTATCAATTTTATAAGTTTTGGTAAATATTTCGACAATTTTTTTTTGGCTTTAAAAATCGAAAATGGACATTTTCTTTTTTTTTT
>JZSA01001567.1:0-71761 GCA_000956155.1 Cotesia vestalis
ATTTTTTTTTTTTTTTTTTTTTTTTATTTAATTATTATTTAGAGTAGGTTTTAACTGTTGTGGTCATATCGCCGTCTTTAACTGTTGGGAGTGGTATGTTGGGGTCTTTTTGGGTTGTAAAAATCTTAACCTACGCGGCAAGGGTCGAATCTCCATCAAGTTGGTTTTTAAGACCAGCTTGGGATTCGAACCCATGCCTGCCCAGCGAGTTAGTCCAAGTGCTCTATAGTCCACTTGACTAAAAATTCTTTTAATTTTAGGAAAATTTGATTTTTTTTTTAAATCGTAAAACTTTTTTTAGTATTGTTTGAAATTTTAATTTAGGTAATTATTTACTTTCACGATTTATAATATTTCAACTCATAGACATTATTTTTAGAATTTTTTCCTTATTAATTTCATCAAAAATAGAACAATTTCGAATAAAAAAATTTTCAAACATGTCAATTTTTCCAAAAAAAAAACTTTATTATCGAAAAAATAATGAATAAATGAAAAAATTGTTCTTTAAAAAAAGATTAAATAAATTCGGTAGACTGAAATTGTTATAAATATTGAAAGCTTTAAAACTAATTAAAAAATTTTTTTTACAAATTTTGATTATCATTGGTGTGGATTTGTCGTAAAAAGAATTAAAAATTATAATTTTTCAATTTTCTATACAAAACAAAAATTTATAAAATTTTTTTTTCCTTTAATGTTTAAAATAATTTACTTGTTAAAAAAACTCTTAAAAATTTTCAGAAGTTGCTATTTTATTTTTAATGAACATTACAAAACTAAATTGTAGTCAAGTCTAAACATAAAATAAAAATAAAAGGTAATGGCATAAATAGTTATCGACTGAATGAACTGCTTGACACGGGACACAAGCACTCTTGAAATAACAACAATAAGGGTGTGTATACAATAACGCATAAGTATAAAAGTGTACTGTAATGCAAGAAAGAGCAAGTAAAGATTTTGTGTAACACAGTACTATACTATCAAGTATAAAGTATTAAATATAGTAGTGGGAGCGGTGTTGACAATTACTAATTCCAATTATGTTTATATTTATAAACATAATTTAAGCGGATGTAGGCGCAATTTATTACTAGATTTATAAAGTTAATTAAAATTTTAAGTTACCGTGAAAAGTAAAAAATAAAAAAAGATGAAGAAAATGAATGAATGAATAATATTTTATGTGCAGCTCGGCGTCTGAAATTACCACGATGACTTTGTGGATTAATCCGACACCACCGACGACACCACTGGAGCCTCCAACGGAAATGCGTCGCTCAGTGAGCGATAATGGACCAACTGGCAGCGACGGAGTACCGAGTGACACCACTGAGGACGATTGGTCACGCGGGAGCGCTGAAGATCCGGATGAGCTTCCGTCCCCAGTCAGCTCGCCGTCACCAGCAGAACCGCCGGAACATGTTGGACCAATTACTGAACTTGACAGAAAAGTAAATCAATCATAACTAATACCAATAACTTTTTTCTTTTAAATTATACATATCATTTTATTCATTTCAAAACATCATCGGGTGCTCATCTAAAAATTAAAAATCAATTAATCAAAATTTCTTCGATAATTGTTTTTAGTTTGTTCGGTTTGTCGACGAGGATACTCAGTCGCCAGGAAAATTAATCTCAAATCCACCTGTACTAACAGTTATTTTTTTTCTTGTCTTCTCCAAAAACGTTGAAACCTTTCAAGCATTAAATTATTTATTATTGTAATTTTTAAGGTACGGCGGGCTGCAGAAGCTATTCATAGACTTTGTCAGTGTTCAAACGAAAAGTGTTCCAAGTTGAAAGTACGGAAAGTCGGCGAGGGACGGTATAACATTGCCGGGCGCAATGTCTTCATTAGGGTAAAGAGCTTTTTTTTTAATTAAGTTTACAATAACAATAATAAAAATAAGGATGCATGAGAACTAACTTTTATACACAATTGCATTTTTAATGACTACTTGGGATTTATTGTTATTATTATTTTTTTTTAACATAAAATTAGATTATTGTCACTCTAAAAATGGCTATAAATCCAGAAATATTAATTTTATCAAAAATGTGTTTGATAATATTGAGCTACACAGAAAAAAAAATTTACTTGAATCAAGTAAACAATTTTTAAGAATTTCATGTTCTTGATTTGAGTGGAAAAATTCTTAAGCTAAGAAATTTTTATTGGTTTAAATAAATTTTATTTGATTCAAGAATTTTTCGTCTTGGTCCAAGACAATGAAACTCTTCAAAATTATTTTCTTGGTTTAAGAATTTTCCTCTTGATTCAAATTAATTTTTTTTTCTGTGTACTATCAATATTTTAGGAGATTTAGTAGTTTTTATCATATAAACATTATAAAAATTACTATAACTCTTAGAATATTTATTGAAGAGAAAAATATTATAATTTTTTTTACTGTTATTGTTATAAAGTATGTTTATTTTTAGCTTCTTAAGGGAAGACACATGATGGTAAGAGTAGGCGGCGGATGGGATACTCTGGAGCACTTTTTGTCAAGACATGACCCGTGTCAGGTGAGGGTCCTCAGCCGTGAAAGCACACCGCCTCCTCGCACAAACGCCAAGCACACAAATTTTCTCCACATACGTGCTAAATATCGCAGCTCACCCACAGAATCAATCTCGAGACGTTAATTGCACAGTGCCTACATCAATACCATTAAATTAATCAATAATCAATATTCAATTGGTCCATTATTAATAGTAATAATATCAATACTATCAATATTATTATTAGGCATTAATAGTATCTTCATTATATATGCAAACAGCTTTATATAATGTAAGAAATAAGAAACCATCAGCATATTAATTAATTAATCAGCCAATTAATTAATTAATCAATTCTCAATTATCATCTCGCACGTCCAAATTAATGTAGTTCACATTTGCCTAACTTTAATATATCAGTACAGTATATATTTATATATTATACTCGCAATATTTAATATTTATATTTATAAATATTTTTCCATAGTCACGTTGACGGATTTTATATTTAAAATTAGATCTATAAATCTATAGAAAGATCCATTTTTCTATGCATAAGAGCAATATTTTTTTTTGTCTCTAAAGTACTTTAATTGTAGTTATTAATTAGTCATAAATACATGTGTCTTGACAATTGCTCAATCTGAATTGTTTACATAAATGTGATAGTTATTTTTTTTGATGCTTCTATTCATCTTTATAAAAAATTTAGTGGATTCTAATATGTGAATTTATCTAATTTTTTACCGGTGAATAGCAGTTTTTTTTTAGAAAATTTTTCTTAGAAAATTGAATATAAAAATGTTAGATATTAGTATTTAAAAAGAATTCTTTTGAAATTAAAAAATTGATATCAATAAAAAGGCACGTAATATTCAAATTTTTCGCTTATAAAAGCGATTTATTTGCACACAAATAAATGCAATCAGTACAATTTTTAGATATATTTATATATAAATATATTAATTGCTTACATTTAGCTTTTGTACTTTTATAAAAAACGAATTAAAGCTAGAATTTAGGAATTCATTTTATACGTATTTATAATAATAATAATATTGGTTATAATTAATAGTAACATTAATGCTAGCAACAATAAAAGTTATTTATTAATTTATGTAGTTGTATATAATTAATAAAAATTTTTCAGAAATGCAGGAATAATGTGTTTAAGGAAATACCAAAGCTAAGAATTTCTAAAAAAGTTATGTCTGCACGTTGAGGCTAATTACGTTAAATAATTATGTTTTGATTTACTTTACTATTAACAATATAATTTTTGTCATCGATAACCAATAATCAATAATTATTGTATTAATTAAGTAATATTATTAACTCAAATCAGTATCTTCAATTTGGCCATTTAATTATTTAATTAATAAATAATTAATATTAATAACTTCTAATGTTTATAGTTTATTTATAAATATTAATGTATAATACATTCTAATTTACATGAGATAAGTTTATTAAAATATTTGTTATATTATTTTCTGTTGATTAATAAAAATTGTCATTCAAAAATTCATTAATGTTTTTTCAATAAATAAAACTCGTTTATTTTATTCACTGTAAAATAAAGAGAGCGATTATTATTATTATTTAAGATATAAATTCATTATCAAAAGATCAAGTATAAAATAATATTATCAATGATAAAAAAGAATAGCGTGGAATGAAAGTAATTAATGTTTATGAGTTATGAGAATTTTATTTTTCTTATTTCTTTTTACTTTTACCGAGAGTCAGTGTGTGGTGGGACTGATTTATTTGGATTTTGCGTCGGTTGAACTCAGAGATATCGTCTTCCAATTTTTTACGACTCTCTTCCAATTTTTTCTTCTCGTCCATGTGATCTTTTTTCAATTTATCAAATTTATTGTGCAGCTATAACATGAAAAAAAAAAAATTATTTATTAGTAAAAAGTAAAATATGATCTATAGGATAAATATAACAGTAATAACAATAATTTTTACTTCTTTTTCAGCGTCTTTCAATTCAGATTCCTTTTCCTTAACACGCGCAACAAACATTTGACGCATTTCATCCTCTTTTTGCTGTAGCTCTTGCAAATGCGCTGTTCTCATAGACTCACATGTTTGTTGGAAGCTTATTGGCTTGTTATCATGATCAACATCACTGAATCCCATCTAAAAATGTTCAAAAAATTATTTAAAAGAACATAAATTGATAATGATAATACTGATTAAAAATGAATTAATGAATAAATTTTTACCTGTTCCAAACGTTTTTTGCGATAAAGCTCATAATGACGACAGTGAGTTTTTTCACGCATGTCTTCCATATTCGTTCTGATAAGCATTTCACGTAATTTAACAAAATCACAGTGAGATTCATTTTCAACCTGGACAGTACCCCAAGGATACTGACGTGATCGCATCATTTTATTCCCAACACGTACGAATTCCGTACTACCCACCACCGCAAACGGCAGCAATCCGTTCATTGATGAGTTAACTACCGTTACGCTCTCGTCGTCGGTTGGAAATTGATAAATATGCACTCCGTTATTCTGCAGTTCTGACATTATTTTACTCTGAAAATCAAAATTAGCCATTTAATAAATCATATACTAACAATAATTAAATAAAGCTACTTGGTATAATAAAAAATTTGTCTTTAATTTTAAGTCATATATAAGTAAATAGAAAAATCTACTATGAGTCAGCCATTATTTAATTACTTGTAATACCAGTGTCTAAGTTTTTTTTTATGTATTTTCAAACTTAATAATTTAAAAGATGCATTTTTTTTTTTATATAATTACCTTAAATTTCTGTAATTCAGTCTTTGAAATAGTGTCAGCTTTAGCAATGATCGGGATTATGTTAACCTTAGTGTCCAATTTCTTCATGCATACTAAATCAATCGATTTGAGCCTGAAATTTCGATAATAAAAAATTATAAAATTTTTTTTCTAATTATCTTTTTATGAGTTCAAAGAAAAAGAATGATAATTACCCATGACCAGTTGGACAAATAAAATAAAGACAAACATGAATACGGCTATCGTGATATGTCGAGAGTGATCTTTTTATCTTAAGCTCCTCTTGTAAATAGGCTTCAAACTGAGCGTCGATGTAATCAACAACAGCTTTAAAGCTGTCTTCCTTGTTTATTTGATCTCCGTATCCAACGGTGTCTACCAGAGTCAACTTTAGTCTTACGTTGCCCTCTTGGAGCTCGTAAGTATTAGATTTTAATTTAACAGCTGGCAAATTATGGGGGCTTGGGTTTGATTCAAAGTTGGTGTTGAATAACGAATCCATTAGCGTTGATTTTCCCAATCCCGTCTCACCTTTAATTTTATTAAATTTTTTAGTTTACTTCGATTAAATTAACCATTTAATAAATGGGAAAATAATAATAAATAATCAATATTACGTACCAATGCACAAAATATTGAATAAAAAACCATTTTGTACAGATTTATTGACAAGTTGATCCGGTAAACTGTCGAATCCAACATGGTCTGACAGCTTTAGGTTACGGATTGAAGTTTCCATCTGAAAACAAACAATTATATTATATAATTCAAAATTCTTAAACAAATACAAACAATAATTACTCCATACTTAGTAATGTAATATAATGTGATATACAACAATAACAATTGATTATTCAAATATTTATCTTAATAAAAATAAAAACCAACGCCCATTGATTAAATCATCAGTTTTAATTTCAAATAATATTTACAAGTAAATTATGCTAAAAAAAAAGATTGTTAATTTTCTTAAATAAGTAAAAAAAAAAAAAATTATGGTTAATTGTTGTTTTTACTAAATAAATTATTTAACGACTTACTTTCATACGCTCGATATCTATCGCCGCCATTTTTACTTTGCAATTACTGTACTATATATAGATAAACATATTATGAGTGTACTCATATATATTCATAAACACACATACATATCTACTTTACTCACACATTCTTACGTAAGTAAGTACTTTACGTATATTTGCACAAGCGCTAGTTAAAATTGGAATAACTGATGAATATTAATTTGGGCAATTAGTGTAAATTTTTTAAAGAACAAAAATAAAAATTTTTCAATTTTAAAAGTCGAATTATTTTTAATATTTCTCTTTTGGATTAATTATTTTTGGTGAGTGTAATATATTGAATCTTACATTAAAAATATATATTTTTAAATAAATAGAAAAATTAAAAATAAGTAGGAAAATAATCTTGCATTACAATTAAAAAAGAGAAAAAAATTAAAATCAATTTTACATTAATTAATATAAATTAGATAGATTTAAATATTAAAAATTTTTAATAAATTTATACCCTCCCACCTCCAGACAGCAAGTAGTGCTGCCATAATGGATTGCGTGAAAAACCACAAGATGGCGGCACTAGTTTACAAGTTGCTCGCGTAGGCAGATGTACTGCTCTTTATTTTCACAGTTTTTATCTAGTAATTAGCTTTGATTAAATCCAAATTGTATTTTAAACAATAGTTTTAATTATTTAGAAGCTCAAGAAATAGTAATTTTCGTAAAAAAATAGTTTTTGATTTCGAACGTCAACGCATTAAGTACCGGCGCCTGACAATATCATTTTTCCGTTGAATTTTCTATCATATTATAACATTATCGATAATTTATTATTTATTGCATAGAATATTATAATTAATTGAAAACTTGAAAATGATTAAATATTAGTTACAAAGTCAAAAACAATGATTTAAAAAAAAAGAAAAATTTGTGAGTACAATTTTATTTTTGTTAGTATGGATATCGAAAAATTAATTAATGATTATTCAATAATTATTTTTCTTCTAATAATTAAAATGAAAACAGATTGTAAAAGTTCAATTTTTCGCTATGGAAGCGCGCTAAAGTAAAAATTTAAAAATTGGCGGGAATCAGGAAAATATTAATTTAGTTTTGATTAATTATTTTTATCAAATTAAAAATGCTTTATCATGAAAAAAATTTTTTATAATATCATTTTATCACAAATTTTAGTAAAAATCATTAAAAAAAATATTTAAAATGCTGACGGGCAATTTTAAAAGTAGATAGCGCGCCGATCGAATTTTTGCTAGTGACAAGTCTAGTGATAAAAAAGAAACTAAAAATAAGCTAGGGAATTTGATGTAGTGTAAGAGTGACAGTAATCAGTACAACAGTGTCGACTTTCTAACATGGCAGATCAATCTGTGTTGTATTATCATGTGACGAACAAGTACTCGTAACATTTTAATAATAAAAAAACAAAAAAGATAATTGGTGTTACAATAACCGGGGGCTTAACAAGTGATAATTGTTGTATTTAAATAAAAGTGTTTATGACAATGGCGGACATTAAAAGTCCACCGTTTAGTGATATCAAAAGACCGGAGGAGGTAGTGGCGATGGCGATGAACGACAGCTTAAAATTCGCCGTCTTGATTGGGCTTATCGAAGTTGGACAGGTGTCTAATCGCGAAGTCGTCAACACCGTACTGCACCTGGTAAGCTAACCCTTTTCCTATCTCCCTTATTATTTTTTTCTCACTAATTTTCATTTTATGTTGTTTCACCTTTTCAAAGAATTTTTAATCCAGCTCATACCTCATTATTTATTTAGTTTATTTTATATCAAACTCGCGTGTCCTTGGGCGAAGCTGTCAAATATCGCGGGAAATTTTTAAATATTTATCAATGTTTTATTACATGGCAATTAAAAACATGTCGACGGTACGTGAGTATACTCTTCAAGCCTGTCAATTGCTTGAAATTTTGGAGTTACTTATTCACTTTAATGTTATCTATCGTTATTTGAATTTACCACGCCTCTATCACGATATTTTATGTCATGAAATTGAAAGTACTTAAAGAGCAGGTGTAGGATGGTTTTTAAGTTTCAATTTTTAAATTGAATAATTTAATAACTGATTGATTTTTCTTTTAAATTTAATTCAATGGAAAAAAAATTCTATATTCGTTTTACAAAAAATTTCTAGATAATAAAAAATGAAATTGATACCTGATGATTATTTTGAAATGTTATTTCAGAAAAAAGTAATTTAAAAAAATTTTTTAAACGTTTATTAATTTTCAGTAAGAACGACTTTTTCTAATATTTATAAGATTCTGGTTACTTGGCATTAAATTTTTTTTTAAATTAATTTTTTTACTAAAAAAAAAAAATTTAGTTTAATTTCTGTTGACATAATAAATTTTTGAATTAAAAAACGTGTTTTTTAAATAATTTTTTGGAAATAAATCTATCAAAATTTAAAAAAATTTTATGAAAATTTCAATCAATAAAAATTTGATTAATTTATTAAAAAAATAGTGAAATATATACTCTAAATAATTATTTCATTTACTAAATTATATTTATCTCTATACTGTGACTTGAACCCACGTATACTTTTTTTTATCTGTCTTATTTTACACTTGTCATATTTATTTTTTTATTTTAACGTCTACCGCAGTTCCACTGTTTTACGTTTTTTTTTTTATGTTGCTGTTGTTGTTATTATTATTTCTAACAATTGTTCTTTCATACATTGTCTCCACTTTTGTTTTATTTTGAGGCTAAATAAAATTTACAGTTTTTATTTGATATTAAATATTTCACGGTAAAAAAAGTTTAGTAAACAATTTAAAATTTAAATGTAATTGCCAATATTGATGAAATAAATGAAATAAATGAAAAGAAAAAAAACTAACAATTATTAGGGCAGTTTAATAATTAGTAGCATTTAAAATAAATATGGCGCGTAATAAAAGCAGCAATACAAGATATTTATTATTTATGATATTGTTATTATTAAAACATAGTACTACGGTTTTGTCATCGTGATCAGGTACCGCAACTAGCAATTTCGTCTTAAATCTTGTTTGTAACTAACGCTCTCCATTAATATCGTTAGTTACGGGTATTCAAACTCTCTACTGTACCACGCATCGTCGGTTGAATCGTTTTGTTTTCCACTAAAACGGACACTTTGAACGTTATAGATACAGATTTCATCCTACGACCTATCGCATGTTGCTATTGCTATTCCTATTTTTCTTTGTTATTATTTTTGTTCCATCCACAATCAGTTCTTTCCATTGTTAGGAGTGAAATAAATGTTTGTGTATTCGACTCAGGACTTTTGTACTATGGGTGAAACAAATGTTCAATTAATTAACGTGCAACGATGCCAATTTCCAATTTTGTTGAATGAAATTTCTTAATTAATTTGAAACAGCGTAATGGACTTTTTTATTTTTATTAATCCTTTTTTTTTTAATTTTTTTTATTTTAGCTTAACGTGTATTTTTCAAAGTAATGTTTACGGATTTTCAGATGACTCATTAATTTTTAAATTTGCACACGTATAAAGGACTGATGACAATTCCATAATTTAATAACTTTATCTTAGTGTCCTTACCAGGATCATCAGGATAAAAAAATATATTATTTTATCGGTTAAACATACTGTTCACAGAATTACAGTCAATATTATCCTTCTTTGAATTAAGTAAAATATGACAATCTACACAGGTAGATGGAGTTTTTATTATTTAATAAGCTTCATTAACAGTTAATTAATAATTGTTAATAGTTGAAAAATATTTATCAACATTTAGTAAATTGTTTATTAACACACAATACTAAAACTGCTAATAAATGTTTATTTATAGTTAATAAATATTTGTTGACTGGTAATAAATATTTTCTAACTGATGTAAATAAACATTTATTTAGAGCCTTGAATGGAAAGTGAGTGTCAAAATTCTATTTAAACACTTTTTATAACCCCCTTACATGGATATATGAAAATTTCAATAGATCAGGTAGATTAATAATTGTAGTATAAAAAATTGAACGAAAAAAAAATAATTATGAACTAAGCAATATTTTGTTAATAAATGTAGTATTTCCTTTCAAAAAATATCTATTAAAAAGTTGAAAAATAATTTCTTACACTTAATTAATTAATAAACTGTTACTCAATCAATAAATGTATTGATAGTTAATAAAATCTTCTATTAGTGTAACGCTTCGGTTTTTAATTGTACTAAATAAGTCGGAAACAAATTGTAGTTTAAAAATGTAAAAACACCATTTAATAGCCAACCAAACTATAAAAAGTATAAAATAATTTTGAATGATTTAAAAAAAGTTTTAAATAAGAATAGAGTGATTTAACAAAAAATTCATTTTATTGGAAAGAAAAAAACGTAGGGTGTTTTTTAACATATCTCTGTCGTAATTTTAATTTTACAAATATCTACCTGTATTTTATTCACAATAATTTTATCAAGGACTGGATTTTTTTTGGCAATGAAATGAATTTTTTTTAAATTTCTTATCTTAATAATCATTTAAAATTATTTTTATGTTCTCGTTTATTCTTTTCTTTAAAGGATATTTTTCAGTTCTTGAACTACTATTCATTTTTATGTTACCTGAGGCACAGTTACAGTTTTTATAATTTTCATAATTTAATGACAATACAAATTTTCACACTTTTAATTAAACCACTTTTCACTTAATAAATTAAATCTACCAAATTGTCAGTCCTTTTATTTCTTTCAGTGACATTATGTCAGAGATTGAAATAAAAAGTAAATAAAAAAATGAAATCTTTAAATATTTCAGTTATGCAATATATAATTTAGGGTATGTTATAAATTATGAAAAATGAATACCCACTCATTAACTTCAAACACATAAATCACCTGATATTTAATAACATAATAATATGTATAATTAAATTGAATCAGGTGTCAATAAAAAATGATAAAGTTTTAAGTTTTACGTAACGATGATCGACAATATGATGAGTATGAGAATGTATGTAAGCATAGCTAGTACCTTGTAAATGGATTTTAGTACAATTACATTTACATCAATGACATTTAGTGTATAATTACGCAGAGTATAAGTATAGTAGGTACACCAGTTCCAGTAATTTCAGTTACAATAGACCGACTTGAATTTGAATTGTTGGTTCGAAGTAGTACGCTAAGTTTTCTGTTTGAAGTTCATAATAGCGCTATTGTTATTTTAATTTATCGCATTTGCGATTTTATGCTAAATTAATATCTATCTATTATTTTTACTGTGTTTTTCTTTTCTATTTATTTTACGGAGATGTTTTCATTTTATTTGCTTTGTAAATTATGGGGAAGTTTTTTTTTTGTTCCGGAGCATTGTTGTGAGTTTTATGAAAAAAATCTACTGTATATTAAATTATTATCAAACAATGAAAACATTTATTTAATTTTTTTCATTAATTTATCCTATCACTTTTTACTACTTAAAAACAGAAGACCTAAATTAAAAGAACAATTAATTTATCGCCAAGTGGAGGAAGAAATAGAGACAAAGCTGAATGTATTTCAAAAAATACTTTTTAGTTTTTTTTCGGTATAGGTACTTAAATAAATTTAATACTTTAAATTAAATGTATGTCGTATATCAGTATTCATACGACTATAAAAGAGTTTGAAAGCTTTTTTAATATTTTGTATCCGAATACCCATACATCTATGAATTTGGTATGCAATTTCGATTGGCTATGTATATATATACATATATATTACATCTGTACACAGATAATAACGCCTGCATGAGCTTGAGAGTAAATAGACACACGAAACTATACGACAGGCCATGTAGTAAATTGTAATAGATATATATCTACCCCTAATATGCTTGATTTAATCATTATATCGCAATTTAGATCTCATCTGAATAGTATTATCATTAATAATTTTATAAAATAATAATAACATGAAATATTGAAAATAACCCGATAATAGAAAAAAAATTTTTCTTGAAAATTTTGTTAGCTACAATTTTGGTTTCTGGTGACTTTTTGATTAAATTAATATTTTAGGACATTGCTATTTTACAATAATTACAAAGTTTTGTGTTGAACTATTATTTTCATTAAAAAATTTTATTTAACTTAATTAGTTAATGGAAAAAGTAAATTAGTTTTTTTAAAGGTAACATCTGGATGTGATTAATCAATGTAGGTAATTAAAGAGGACATACAGAGCATGCGGAATATTAATTTACTTTAACAAAATTATCTCATTATCCTGAGTAAAATTCTTTTTTATTTTTAAAATTCTGATTGCTCACTTTTCAGTCCCATCTATACATATATATAAGTATAATTAGGTGATTTACCTGCTGGGAACAGTATAGACAAGTTGGTAAAATATACTAGAACTTATCAAGATAATGAAATATATTATTCAGAAAGGGCTTGGGATAGCATTATATACGTAACGCAAATGAAGTTTTAAGTCCGATTAAAAATACCCATGACATATCTCCTGCTCGGCTATTGCTATAATATAGCAAATCCCAAAGCCCGTTCGCAGATAAGAGGAGCCAGAAAATAAGCGAAGAGAGATTTAAAAGCCAGTTAAACTCTACCGATCCTGCTTTTGTCGTCAGTTCTTTGGCTTTGATATTATAATAACTGTACTGATAATCAAATCAACTTTTAGACGTTTTATTTTGTTTGAAAATTTTTTTCTTTTATTTTTGGTGATTAACTTTTCAATTATTAAATTTCAATTGATATAGAAGAATTATAAAATTTGATTTATATATATATGATGATGACTGATAGATTTATTTACCATCTATTCCGGAAGCCGGATGTTTTTTTTTTTTTTTTTTTCTATATTATATTTACGTCGGGAAGTTGATATTGGTCAGTAAGCTAGTAAATCAATAAACCTCTGGTTCACCACAACTACAAACTTGTCTGTCAACATGAAATCATAACTGGACAACTAAAGCGAAATATTTCGTTCAGAACGACACTAAACATTTTAACAATATTCAATGAAAAAATGATACCAATACCAATACCTATAGCTCAAAAACTCTCAGCTTTCTCTTCAAAAGTTGAAAGCGAACCCTAGAAGTGTCCTCAATGAGATTAAAGATTCAGAATCTTAGATTACAAAGAATAACTTATTATTGAAATAAAGCCCAAGCCCAGTGAAAAATTCAACGACAAGTTTAAGGAAAATTGTATGGTATAAAGATAGTAGTTCAAGCACCATCGTCCGCCGTCTACCGGATCAGGGGAGAAGAGAGCCAAAGAGCCTGATTGAATAGTTATAGAACGGGATGGGAGGGATTCACCCCATTCTTTAGCTTCTGATGAAAGATAATCGTTTTATGCTTCTGCTTCTTAATTCTCATGAGAATTAACCTTTTTCGTTTTTCAACCCCTGGATTCCATTTAAGAAAAATTATCATTGTGATAATAATCATCAGCAGGATTTCATTTTATTTTATTTTTTTGATGTTATACTATACAGTCTTTTTAATCTTTGAGAGTTAAACTTGAATCAGTCATTGAATCTCTTTCAGGATAAAAAGCTTACAATTTTCGTCGCTTTGCAGGATTAACATTGCGTCACTGAATTTATTGGCAAATTTGATTCATAGAAATCGAAAGTTTGGATTTAATTTAACAAATTACATGTTGCTGATAAATTTTTTTTTCAATTTAACGAAATTTTGTAATGAATTCAAGTTATATTCGAATTACCCGTGTAAAAAAAATCATCTTAAAATGGTCGTTTGTTTAAGATCTTAAATGTGACACAAACTAAGACTATTTTAAGACTCTTTTAAGACGCCAAAAAAAAAAATTTCGAAAAGAAATTTTTAGAAATTTGGTTATCGAATTTGTTATGAATATTAATTTTTAGACATTTTTTAGATGATTTTACGACTTTCTAACCGCAACATTTTTGAGTACGCTCTTTTTAAATTGAATTTGAAATCGTTGAAAAATTACTATCGGACAATTTTAAAACTTTTTGTCTTAAAAAGATAGTACTCAAAAATGTTGCGGTTAAGAAGTCGTAAAATCGTCTAAAAGATGTCTAAAAATTAATTTTCATAATAAATTTGAGAACCAAATTTCTAAAAATTTTCTTTCAAAATTTTTTTTTTTTTGGCGTCTTAAAATAGTCTTGGTTTGTGTTACGTTCAAGATCTTAAACAAACGACAATTTTAAGAAAATCGTTAAATTTCAGAAATTGTTTTACCTTATTGAAGAATTTTCGGTATTTCTTAGCGACAATAAAAAAATTTTTTTGGTGAAGATAGAGATTTTCTTGAGCAAAATATACCTTTCTGTTGTTATACTCTTGTTAGCCCATATATGGACACTAATATTATTTGTATGCTATCGAACAGATAATTCTGTCAAGAATAATTATCTAATCTTCTAAAATTAATTCGTTGTAATGGAAACAAAAAAATGATTAAAAAAAACTAAAAATTTGTTTACGTTAAAAAATGAAGAAACGTTGGTAGTTTGAAAACACGACAACTCTACTATTTACGTAATTTTTTTTTGTTTTTAATTATTCAGTCAGACCCTTTCAGGGTTTAGCATCTCGAATAGCTATCCAACTCGGCGTTGTTTAATTATTATTAATGAAAAACTAAATTGGTGTTTTCTTCATTGTTGTACATAAAATATGTAGGGTTAACATTGGTCCTAATGTGCATTTGCGTTACAATAACAGCTGGAGCTGAGTTAAGTAAGAAAAATATTGCGAAATATTTGAAACATAAATTACTTCAATAATTGTCAATGATAAATTATTCATTTTTTTTTTTTTTTCATTTTACTCTATCAATTAGCATTATAACTTTTTGATTAAAAACTCAATGGGCATTATGATTCGTAAACTTTTGAATTTCTCAAGTTTTTGTTTAATATCGTAATATTCAACAGTTCAAAATTAAAATTTTTAATTTTTTATCGAATTTTCTTTCAAATGATATAATTCATAATATCATGGCCACGAATTAATTTTCTTATTATTTTTCAGAAAGAATAAAGAACGCGAAAAGGCGAAAAGCAATTTATTTAGACATTAAGTCTGACAGTAACTTAGAAAGCTTTTGCATCTTATAGATCTGACGAATCGCTGTTTTAATGTAATAAAAAATACACTCCGGAAACTTTTTTTCTTCTTTTAATTATTATTCTTTAATAAGAGTTTGCCGAGCAAGATTTGTATTAAAAACTTGAAATGGTAATTAAAGCGACATTTCAAGCATTTAAATCTTTATTAAGGAATTTAAAAGTTCTCTTAACCAGATAGTTACAAGCTTAATAGATAAATAAATAGTATATTATTTTTACGTTGTAGAGTTAACTTACAGAAACTGAAAGATAAATACGCGTAACACGCTACAAAATGAAACACTGTTCTCAGTTTCATAGGGGTGCAAATCCATAATAAAGTAACACAGAACATTTTTTTTTTGTGTTTTATTAAATTGCTTGATAAATTTCTTTTTATTTTTCCATTTTTTTTTGCAATGAAACTCCCCATACGACTTAGCTTCCGTTTTCTCTTTTTTACCTGGACCGTCCAATATTGACACGAAAAAAGTGAACCAATTTCATATCTAATCCAATATTTTCTGTAATACGACGAAAATTTCATCAGTTGACGCTTCGTTTTCAGATGTTAGGGAATTTTCTAAAAACTTATGTTTAAATTAATTCAATCATTTATAATTTGAAGTTCTTGATAAGGATTTATGATCGAAGTTACATGAAGAAAGATTTGAATATCCATTGAAAATGTGCTGACTTCGAACTCTAGATTCAGAGCTGCCGACTTTTGTTCAATAAGCTTAGCGTCAATATGGGTTCAGATAACACTTCAGAATTCACGTAGTAACTGCAGGTTAATATTTCATATATCTCCCAATAGAATAGAGCTAAAAGTGTCGTCCCCAGTGAACAACCCTGTAATAGAAGTAGAAGTACGAGTAAGAGTAAAAGAATATAAAAGTTTTATTACTCGGTACTTAGCTCTTAATATTTAAGTGACTGTACATACTGTAGACTCAAACAGATTTTAGTATAAAATAAATATTTATACAATTATACCGAGCGATATTAGGAAGAAAATGATTTATTACATTTGTTTACTCTGTTTTATCCCTAAATCTCTGTCGCAAAGTACTAAATAATCCTTATCTACACTCACACTCACAAGTTGTAATAAATTTCAATGCCTTTTCTTCTCCTTCCTCGGCTTAGCTAGTAAATATTTTTTTAATCGATACTCTGGAAATTATTAATAATTTATCTGAAAAATGTCAAAGTTTCTAATCCTTAGAAATGGTAAAATTTTTAATAAAAGTTTAATTGATTTTAATTTTTCAATTGATTGGCTATCGTTATTGTGTTAAAATTTTTTAGGCTTGCAGAATATTACTCACGACTATTATACTCGCGTAATTACCATATAATAGTACAGCGTCTATATAATTATAAGAGCGTGTTAATTAACTTTGATAGTGTCATTTTTAGATCACCAGCATTATTACATTATAAAGTAAATTACATTTTTTTCACGCTTCAACGCGGAGCGGTCGGTGTGCTTTTGCTTCTGCTTCATTATCAGGAAATGAAAAACATGTCATGTTGATCTTAAATCATCTAGACCAATTTAAAAAAATATTTATAAAGTATATTAATAAAAATTGGAGTGATATCTCTGCTCGAGAGCAAAAAAATAAACAGACACGGCAACAGTGAAAAAATTTAATTTAGTTTATCGTGAAATATCTATTGAAAAAGTTATCTTAAACAGCAATTGAATCTTTAAATATGCTGCTACTGTTCTTCCGATGTCTCTTCTACTTTCTATCTTCTCTGGCGGTGGCCATTTCATGGAACGCTAAGATGGCTGCTAATGAGTCATTGGCGTGAGTCTAATGAACGATTGTTTTGGGTATTTAAAAATTTTTAAGATATGAAAAGTACACTGAAAAAAACTATTTGATTTAAACAAAACTAGTTGAATCGTGCGAATTTGTGACAACTTTTAAAAATAAAATACCTTTCATTTTATTAATAAATATTTGCACTGCTTACTCATTTCTTTATTATACAATACGACCATTAGTTAATTACATTTATTTATGCATAAAGTTAGTGTATAGGAGATTATGGATAGATAATCGTCATTCAATAGGATTTAATTAAATAGAACACAGTGATTTGAAATTTATATTAATTCTGGGTCATTATTTGAAAGATTGCCTTTTTGAAAAGCATCTTAAGGAAAAAACTATAAAGAAAGAGTACTTAAATCAGTACACCCTGATCGTGGATAAAAAGTTACCCTTTTCCCTAGGCGAAATGACACGGTGCGTAATGCTGGGTAGGGGTACTTTTTACCCACGATCTAGCTGCATTGACTTGAATTAATATAGAAAGACTTCTTTGTATGTCTCACGTATCCGAAGTCATAAAAGAGAGCTAAGACTAAATTTCCGTACGTTCAATTCTCCGGTTCCTATCGGAGCAAAAAAATATTGAATTTTGCAAATAATTGCACAAAAATAGCACTAAATTGACTGCTAAAAATAACTTGATTAGGCTGAGTTCTTAAGGTCAGCTTCACGTACGTTTAAACTTCCGTTTCTGAGAATACTTCAACCAAATATTCAGTTTTTAAACTTCAAATCTAAGCGTTAAACTACAACAACAAAATAAAAAATAATGAACTCAGATTCATTTTTGTACGGAGAATTCAACAAAGTGAAGTAGGCTTTCGCCGCTCATGTGTGAGCGCACATGCTCTGCTCGTTGTGCCAAAACTCCCGTAGCCGGAAAGCTCGATCTATTCAGTTGCATGATGTATTATTACATTGGATAGTAAATAATAATAATTAATATCACATTTATCCATTATGTGTCGATTCTATTTGATTGATTACACGTTCATAAAATATAAACAATTCAAACATTGTCATTTTATTCAACTACTATACAGTCAAAAAGTATTGACTACTTTTTTAAAACGCGAGTAACTTATATTTAAAAAAATGTCATTGAAATATAACACAAATCGATCGATGAGTCAAAGTTTTATGTAACTCTATCCAAAATTGGTAATTTATAAAAAATTTTTGACAAGAAATGTAAACAATAAAAAATTAAAAAACGGGGTTTTTTTTGAGTCTCAAAATAAGTATCAACTTTAGACTTCTGTAAAATCGTAAATTCAAATTTTTTGTTCACGCTGAATTTTTTGGTGATTATAGTTGAACCTTCTTAAACGCAATGATGAAATAAATTTTTGTTTTTTCCATAAATTATTCTCATAATTTATAAACAATGGTCACTCACTATCTTTTGATCAAATGGAGATAGAAATTTGTTTCGAATTAGCATTTATAAAGGGTAAATTTTAAATAGCCATAACTTAGTGGAAAATTGTCCGATTTGGATCTTTTTTTTTTTCAAAATTCGTTTTGACGAATTTTCTACAAAATTTATGCAAAAAATTATTCGTTATGAATTTGATTGTTTTTTGTTTATTTTAAACTTAAAACAGGGATTTTAAGATTGTTTGTATCCTTCGAATTTTTTTTCCAAAAATACTATTCCCCGAGACACGAATTTTGAGTCTAGTCTCGTAAAGGGAAAATGATGATTTAGAATTTTTTTTTAATTTTGAAATTAATTATTTCTTTTGTTTTTTTACTATTTATGTATCATCACAAATTTCAGCGAAATCGGAGATGCAAAATCCATTGGTAGAACGAGTTGACATGGAATGCCCCATATATCTTCCGTTTTTAGTAGATTTTATAGAAATCTCACTATTGCATTTGTTGTGATGGTGTAACTTTCGAAAAATTTTTCTATTTTCTGACTCAGTTCGTCGAGTGGATTCAGAAAATACATATGGTTGAAAAGTTTATTTATATATATGTATACACAATTATCGAAATCGTATCGTTATCCTCCACAATATTTACTTGAAAAAATAGCACAAGAAAAACGTGGAAACGAAGTTAAATTATTATGGTTACCCGTTGCTCATTGTGAATACAATCCCATTAAACTTATATGGGCTTACGTTAAAAATGATGTAGCTAAAAATAATTCCACTTTTAAAATTGATGATGTTCTAAAATTATGTACAAATGCCATGGAAAATATTCCACCTTCATTATGGTCTGATTGCATTGAACATGCAAAAAAAGAAGAGGCTAAAGCAAGAAGAACGTGCATCAATATGGATCGCGAAATCGAACCGATAATAATTATAATTAATGAAAGCGATGAAAGTGACTCTAATAGTGAGAATGATAGTTAATGTGATTAATTCAATGATAGTTGTCAGAACACATACTTTTGTTATAATTATACATACAAATTAAGAAAAGAAGAATTTTTTATCCAAGAGTGCCAATAACAAATTGTATAAAATTGCTGAGTGTATAAATTTTAATTTATTAAGTTAGACTGATGACTGTAAAAAATTTTTTGTATAAAAATAAAATTTATATTTACATTTAAAATAAACTAAACAAAATTTTAATAAGAGTTAAGCTTGTTAAAAATAAATTCATCCTGAACAGAAACTTAGGCTGTTAATAAATGGTGGCATTTATAGTCTTTTAAGATAGTTAAATGTATTGTCAACAGATTGCATTGCAGGTTTTTAATTAAAATTTCTTATTAATTTTTATTCCACTTGTTCGTCAATAGCGAAAATGTCAGTTCTAACATATTATTCGAAGTTTTACATTTGATAAAGAATAAAAAGAGTCCAGCCGTAACACAAGAAAATTGAGATAAGATTTGATATCTTCAAAATTTCACTCTAGTAGGTTTCTTTCTTTTTTTTTTTCAAAGTAATGATCTAAAAAAGTATAAAACAAAAGAGTTTATTATTTTCACATTTTTTTAAATTGCATATTCTATTTTTGGCGAACACTTTGAACACTTTGTAAATATAAAAGTTGGCACGGCCTTGATATGACGATCGCCAGAGGCTCCATTACATTTTTCTCTTATTTTTAATGCATTGTTATGAGCTAAGTCTTGCATAATTACAAGCTTCAGAGACTGACAACTGTTAGGCTAAAATTTTTTTTAGTTTTGCTGTTTATAATCTATCCTTTGAACTCGGGACTCTAAGACTCGGGTTTTTTACTGGCTTGAAAAGTGAATTACACTTTAAAATATTCAGATGATATTTTATTATTGTAAGTATCTACTTTTAAAAAGTAAAAAAGAAAAAAATAAAGTAGGTTAAAAAAAGTCAAGTTTTATTTAGTTGTAAAAAATTTATCTGTTTTCATAGAGATGAAAAATTACCATTACAGAAAAATTAAAGTTATAAAAGTGGCACTCCTAGCTCGTTGCCTTACCTTTATTTTTCATGCAAAGAAAGGCCGTTGCGAAAGCGAAAGAGGCTCACATAAAAAGGGCTGATATAAAAATGAAAAAACCGAAAATGTGATAATAAAAAAAAAAGCATCAATGTATTTTTCGCTATGCCCGAAACGAGTGCTTGGGAGGATATGCACACAAAAACATAAAACATAAAAGTATCTGTTTTTTTTTTTAGTAAATATTTATAAAGAATGTTACGGTCATAGAAGAGTTAAAAATAATATCAAGTAAACATTAATACACTCCAAAAAATACTTTGTGATAAACAAAAAAATCATAAAGTGAAAAATTAAAAAACTTGAAAGTTAAAAAAGTGCCTAAAGTATTTTCATAACTTTTTTTAATTTTAAAAGCTAAACAAAACCATCGAAGTTATGACCAGGCTCTAGTTTTTTTCTATTCTAGGCGTGAACCATCAAAAATTCAAGAGAATCGATTTTTTTTTACATTTTATAATTTCACCCAAATTAAAATTAATGGAAGGATTTGTTAATATTCAATAAGCTTTATAAATTCTTAACAAACAATTTTTTATCGTAAGATGGCTTAATGAGTACTTATTAATGGTTGAATTATTATTTAGTAAGATCTATTAACAGTTAATTAATATTTGTTAACAACTGAAAAATAACTATTAACAGTTAACAAATCGTATTAATACACAATATTAAAACGGCTAATAAATATTTATTTGTCGTTGATAAATATTTGTTGACTGTTGATAAATATTTTTTAATTGTTAATGAACATTTATTTGGACCCTTGAATAAAGAGTGAGAATTGAAATTTTATTTAGACATTTTTATAACTTCATAGCTTAAGTAGAAAAAAAAAATTCCAATAGATTACACGGAAAGAACAAGATGACACTGAATATCATCCCAGATTATACTCAGTGACATCTGTAGTGAAAAAAATTTGCAGATAGTAGCTAGAATAATCCAGATTATACTGAGTGATGTCTGGATTATACTCATTGTAATCTGGATTATACTAGCTACTTTCTGAAATTTTTTTTCACTCAGTATAATCTGGGATAAAATCCAGTGTCATCTTGTTCTTTCCGTATAGGTGGGTTAATATTTTTTCTATAAAAAATATAACAAATAAAGTAAGTAATGAAGAATGATGATTATGGATTAGAGAATATTTTGTTTGATTGTGTAAATTATTAATGTAATACTGCAATCGAGACACATCCAGTCCTGAAGATATTGATTAATTGTCAATAAATATTTTTTGTTTGTTGATAAATGTATTTTTTCCCCAAAAAATATTCAATAAAAGTTGAAAAATAATTCCTTATACATAATCATAATTCAAGTGTACATGAATTAGAAATTTACACTCACAATTTTTTAGCTTTTAATTTATGATATTGTTACCTAGCCCATAACCTGTTGAAAAGAAAAGAAAACCACATCAATCATTTTTCCAAAATATGAAGGCAATATGTTCGAAGCCGTAGTAAATATTTCGAGGCACACTTTTTTTTTTCGTGGAACTCATATCACTGATCTCGAAATGTAACAGCATTTTCCGCTAAAAGTTTCTTCCATTTCTCAATTTCTACGAATAGCACCCCGAGGCTAAACTTATCAAAAAAGTATTTCGGTACTTCGATACTCATATTCTAACAACTTTTTGAAGTATACATGTTTTATTTTCTGCAATTCAATAAAATATTTTCAAGCCGATAAAAAAAATAATTTCAAGGTAATTTAGACTTCCAATTAAGAAATTAAAACTTTGAATTAATTTATCAGGAAGCAAGTCAAACAATGTGTCTATAAAATGACGTTCGGAATCGATACTACGAGAAAGTAGCCAAGTGATCTCGATTAACTTTTGAGATAAGTGTCGATACACGTACTCGGTACACAAAAGCCAGTAGAGGTAAAGGCGAGGAAAATGATCTCATGACCAAGCATACACTCGAGTCAGCAGTGTCATCAGACAGTTTAGATAGTTTTTATTCATTCAATATAACACTTAGATGATTTTCGTGTGTGTAGTTTTGTTGAAGCTCACAGTGTTTTGGTTGTAAACTCCACATGGACGTACTCTACATTCATATAGAATGAAAAATATCTATATAGCGAGCAAATATATACATAGCAAGGGGTGAGCATTAAGGGGTAGTAGAGCTAGCTTGGTGGAGGTGGTCGGTCGATACGCGACGTTGGCCTGCCTATTTTCTTCTTCCCCTTTATCCAACTTACTTCTCCCTCCATTTAGCCCTCAAAGTGCAGCTCTCACTAGCCTCAACTAATATATATAGATATATATATATATGAAAGTAGAAGAGCACTAGATACACAATATCCATGTGATACGATGCACTCGCTTATATTCGTTCTAGTTCAAGAGGCATTCATCATAAAATAATCGTCTTGTACCCTTTGGTTTATGAAAACTTTTTAAATAAACTCTTCATATTCTAATTTATTATCATTTTCATTGTTTTTGATTGTTACATGGACTCAAAAAAATTTATTTGCGCGGGAAAAGTTATATATATAAATACATATTAGGGTGATCCAAAAAAAAAAAATATTTTTTTTTCCAAACAGGCTTAAAAGTTTCTTTTGGGTGTAAAAAAATTGCTGTAAAAAGATGAGCCCTTAATATTAATATTAAGATTATCCTCATCGCATTTTTTTAATTCCCATAACAATAATATGGGGAAAATTTTTTTTGCTTGTTTTGATTTTTGTACTGTTTAAACGACTGATTGACTTATAAATCACTGTTCTTATCTTTACAGAGAGTTGAACGTTCTACAAAAAAAATCTGATAAAATTTTTTGATTTGTCCAAACGTTCAAAAGTTAGTCAAGATTAAAGTTCAATTTTTCAAAAATTTGATCGAATTTCATAAATTACACCGAAACTGTTGGTTTCAGTGTCAAAATAAGGATCAAATTTTTTGTCAAACCTAAATTGGACTATTGATAAATGTTGACCAATAATTTTTTTTTCATTTAATCATATTTAATCATATTGACTATACAATCGTGTTGTCTACGTGTACCGTTTACTATGGGAACTTGTAAATTTTGTACCAGTTTTCTAATAGTCCGGTGTTACTATGCACACATAGTAAAATTTATTGGAAATTTTTTGCAGTGTATAAAATCTACAAAAAGTTCAAAAATTGAAGTTTCAGATTACAGTTTTGCGTAAATATTCATGAATTGAACCAAGGAGCAGAAATTTCACCAAGTTCAATCGTTTTTTTCGTAAATTTTTAGGTTTTTTTTAGAAAATTTAACGCGTATGATATAAATTTGAGAAAATTAATAATTTTCAATATTTCTTACTGAATAATTTTTGCAAAGATAACACTAAAATCTATTCAATACAATTTGAAACTGCGATTTCGACGGATTTTTTTTTTTTAACTTTTTTAACTTTTACAGTATTTTATAATACTTTTGAAATCTTATTAAATTCGAATAAATTTTTATTCTGCCTTCCACTTTTTTGTAAAAAATGTATTTAAATTTTACATCGTATATGAATTTCTTTACTTTAATTTTAATGAGTAAAAAAAACATAAAGGGGAATTGATTGTGAAGAATTTGAATAAAATTGTATTTTTATTCAGGGGTTAACACTCGGTATAAAATTCAGTGAAGGATTTCATTTTAAAAGAATAAAATCGACGAGACGATTCGAAAGAAAGAATAAATTTTGGAGATGCTGAGAGTACAGTTCTTTTTTTTTCACTGTAGGGTTTCATTTTGTGGAATGGAAATTCACTCTCTATTCTCAGTTGATTAATTTTTAATTAGCTTCTTTAAACCGGGAGCGGTCTGAATTTTGAAAATTGTGTCAAGTTAAGTTACGTGACATTTAGTAGATTACTTAAAAAAAGCCTGAAGAAATCGATAGTAAACGTCAGTGTTTATTTAAAGTCCTTAATTATTTTGATTTACAAGCCCAATTTTTGGAAAATCGATGTAGCTGTAATTTATAGTAAAATATTAAAATTTAACACACGTCCAACTTTATTTTAAAAAATCTAGACGAGTTTTAACGCGAAAAGTAATCAGTAAAATTTTTTCATGTGACATGCTTATCACAGCTGTTTATAGAGTCATAAATATTAATAATGACGGTATACAGATTTTAGGAGAGCAAACATAATGTCGCGTTGGTACATAATAGATGTTTATATAAACATTTATTGGCAGTTAGAGGTTGCAAGGTGTCTCTAAATCGTAAATAAATCACAACATAATCAGAGTCATAACTGAACCTGGAGCATCTATCCATCTGTATTCTGTATCATGTATTATGTATTATGTGTTATGTATTTACCTACAATAACATTAAAATAAGGATAATAAATGTACGTACATAAAAGTGTGTAGTGTCTGTGATAAAGTAAAAGCTTCTCTCTACTTTATTCATTCATTTGCGTGCCCATTCACCAGCTCACACCTCCATACCAACGTTTTACTATTGTTATTTAATCCGAGACGTCCTAACACCCACGATCGTGATCGACGTCATTATTCAATACACCGTGCTGGCTGCTTTCCTGCTTTTGGCTATTGAACTTTTCATTAACTTCTCAATCTAGACTACTACTACATTTATATCGAAATATTTCACTGATATTTACAGAATTTTCTGGTAAATTAATTAACTGGATAATTCATTGATTTTTTGGCTTGAAATCTAAATAAAGTCAAGTAATACTTTCAATTAAGAACAATGTATTAATTAATTTTTGAGAATCATAGAGAGTTATAAACACTATTTTATCTAGTTTTCGTGACTTTTCATTGAAAATTTAATGTATAAAACGAAATTAATTATAGTTTGGCAAAATTAGAAAACGCGCTTCTAAATTTAATTAAGAGATAAAAAATAATTTTGTGTGATTTTTAATAAGTTTAAGGAAAGACTGGAAAATTAACAAAAAAAATATACTTTATTTGAAAAAAGAGGATGTACTTGATGAAATTGTTGATAAAATTAGTCATTTTTCTGTCTTGATGATTCTGGTCTAGACACTAGGGTAAATTTATTCAATAATTGTACTGTTATCGGTTCTTGATATGTGAAAATTAATCAAACGCCTTAAAGTCGGGAAAAGTTACGTTGAAAGATTTTTTTATATAAATATTATAGGTCAAAATAAAATAATGCAGTAAGAATTTCTTATTTTTGCTTCTAAAAATTTTATTCACACATATAATAATAATATTTAAGTCTCCTATTTTAGAGAGCAGAAAATATTAACAAATGGCAGTGTCTAAAACCAGTGCTCCTGTATTTTACCCTAAGCTAGTTATAAAGGTTGATGTGGATCTGGTGGCCAACGGAAATTCCAGCTTTGAGGGGCGAAGTTTCACTGAATGAGTTGTGGGAAAAACACTTCATACATCCTCCAAAATATTTATGATTTTAGAAAGATTACTATTTACTTTTAAAAACTTTTATCGAGAGTCTTATCTTTTTTGGAGTTGTAATTTTTTTCATGAAATGTAACTTGAATTCTCGTAATACATTACATGTTTTCGTCAGATTAAGCTCCAGTATCTTAAATCATGAAATGGTTAAAAACTGACAAATGTACTGGTAAAAAAGTTAATTTAACTCAAGAAAAAAAATTATTTGGAAATTTTTTTTCCCGTCGAGTCAAGCAGAAAAATTCTGTTTGAATATAAATAAGCAACAAAAATTTCTACTTATTTTAAGCAATTCTTTGAAACAATTTTCTTGGTCTAAGTTTTGTTCTCTCGAATTAAGCTGATATTTTTTATTGACCTTAAAATGAAAAAAAGAAAAAAAAAATTTTTTTATAGAAAAAGATGGTACATTTTTATAAAATAAACAAAAATAATTTGTATCAGGTGTTCATGTGCCACAGGAAATAATTAATTACCAAGGGGACTGTTTTGTACTGGTCACTATTTTTAAAATATGTGCAAGCTGCACTTGGTTGCCCTCAATGTAATAGTCAACTTATCGATTTTATATTTCCACATTTTAGTTTCACTTTTTGAGCCAATCTTTTTGTAACATATGCTATATAAATATTCATTATGAAAAATTCACCGTAAAAATAAAGGATTAGTTTAGATAAGAGTCATGATCACAAAATGACCGACCTTAAACTAAAAATTACCTACGCAGATTCCTTGTCTATCGACACACAAAAATTATGAGTGTGTGTAGATAAAAAAAAAAGAATAGAAAATACTTCGAATAAATATCGTATTTATTAGTCCAATAAATTCCGCGTGTACAGCGCGATATATAAAATTATTTATTTCAATCATTTTAGTTATCATTATCACAATCGATTTGTAGTGGCAATAAATTTCGCTTATCTGATATATTGGTCAACGAATTAAAATTTTTCCACCCCAGCGCTGAGCCAATAAAATTTTTTGTCTTTAAAAACAATTTTCATTATTTTACTTTTTTCTATTGAATAATCGGCGTGTTATATATTTATAAATAAACTGGAATTGTGTAGATATAAAATATTTTAAACGTGAAAATAGAACAAGAAGCTTTAGCAAAATAAAGTTTCTCGGTAACTTCTAGCCTTCAAATTATCGGATAGGATGAAATTCTATTCCCAGTGAAACAAGTTACGCTTCGGTATTTTTTCGACCGCCTTCTTATAATTGCAGTGCTACTTGTTCAATAACTCGAATTCTACTTATATTTTATAAATTTATTTTTTTTTATTTCTCTCTTTTCTTTTGAATCTGAAGCCGATCAATTGAAAAATTTCACCACAACGTTTCTTTTTTCATTGAGAAAAAAAGTGGCTCATTTTATTGAAGAATTTTTCCTCAGGAAATTACAATCTTCGCAATGAAGTTTGAATTATTTTTATTATAAATTTACTTTTATCTTCACAAAAAATAAAAGAAAATTTTAATTTAATATAAAACAATTTTCAATAGTTTAATTTAAAAAGCGGTTTAAATACAGTCCAAAAAAAAAGCAATTAACACAAACATAAGCTTTGAATAGCTCTTACCGAAGTTTTTTAATTAAAAAAATGAATTAACCACTTATACATACTATGATACTTAAACCCTTCTATTAGATATTAAAATATTTATCAAGTAGCGTAATTTTTTATCAGCTTCTAGTTTAAATTTTAAAAAACAGTATTATACAGCAGTCATTCATGTGAACATGCACATCTTTTGCGCTTCAACATAAATATGCCTTGACATAATTTATGTATACGCTCTCTGATGGTTTATGTCGTTATATTTTATCTATATAACATACTGTTTCTTATTATTAAAAAAAAATAATGATAATGATGTTAACCTTTTATTATTTTAACAAAAAATTCAAAGACTGAAAGTTAATGATGACAGACAGAAATTCGTGTTGACTAAAAAGTTTTATCAACCAATAAAAAATCCTAAATTTAACATGTTATTTTATTCAACCGACACTTGAATTCTATCGATTTAATGTGAATTGTCGTGTAGCTTAAACTTTTATCACAAATGTAAGTAAACATCTGTGTTCAACCTTTCACAATAAGAAAATAAAAGTTCGGTGTGGAAAAGTTCTTTGCATCCATGTTTTCTACACTTTATCTTGTTATTATTTTTATTTTTTTTTTACGTCTACATTTCATTCCATCACATTTTAATCGCGTCAAAAAATGTAAAAAACCTTAAAAGGCGTCTTAGTCTTTGCTGCCGTCAAAGGGTTAAAAAGAAGGATCCCAAATTTTCTTTGATTTTTTGTTCCTCGGTTTTGTATTTTAAGTGAAGTCATTTGTGTGCGTTTTAGAGGATATAGGAAGTGAGCAAGTGTAAATCAAACTGATCCACGTATTAGGTAAACGAGAATACCCTCGCCCGTGTGAGAAAAAAACCGCGGATAATTTGGCTTTCTTGTTCCAGTAAAGCTCGGTTTTACGGCTTTATTTAGTAACAGGGGTTCACGTTCATAAGCCTCCGGTGACACCGCACACGGTTATACTAAAAGCTATGAAAATTTCAACTGATTATGGGTTTTAATTAATGTCGTTTAAGTATGCTTTTTTTACTGTTTCTTAACGTTAAACTTTTTTATGTTTCAGGTAAGTTCTACTGAAAATTTCTTGATCTATAAAAAACATCGTTTCATCATGTGTGAGTAAATTGATCCATAATTTTCTTAGAGTTTTTCATTCTCATTAATAATTTTTGATTGGAGTCGTTTTATTTTTATTTTTATTATTCAGTTGGTACACAATAATAATTTTAATCATCCCGATAACGATCAGGAATGTACGGAATTTATCGCGGATTATCGTGAAAAATATCGAAAAATCACCATCTATTTTCCATTCCTAAATTCGATTGGACTGGATTCAAGAGACGGTTAAAACCACATACACGAGTAATCAGTATGATTGTGCGGTTGGTGTTGATTATTCACCAGTAATTAACTCAGTTCAGTTCAGAGCTCGAGAGATAATTAGTTTTCATTGCTAGTCGTTAAAAATTTTCCTTGGTTTATGTTTTTCAATACCATTATACTATTGTTTTTATTATCATGATATCGTGATTATAAAAGAAAGTAAGCTAATCCATATCAAATCACCAATTTGCCATCAATTTATCTCTCTTGATGCCTGATAAATGATACGATTTAATGCCTGAGAAACATTAGTAACTTAAATCAGTTTTACTACTATACGCGATGCCGCACCTATATATAAGAATAAAAATATAAATACCAATAAAAGTAAAAATATACCGTCTAAGTAAATAAAAATAAAAATAATAATAATGAAATACGTCTATTCAGTTCACGCATGTCTTTTGACCTCAACTAATGCCGAGATATTTATACACATTTTTTCGCATTAGCTTTTAAACTCACAAGAGAGAAAACACGGTGATATTTATTCAAGTTCTGATGGAAACAAATTGAGAAAAAAGCTTAGAGCATTAAAAATTAGGATTAATAAAAAATGGCTGATAGTTTATGTATTGCCATATGTGTTCATAAATGATCATATAGAATCATGTGTGATAACATATATGGTCCGGTATGGTCACATACGATCACATATGATGATATATGTCACCGTAGATGGTTAGATGTATTCATGTACATGATTCTGACGGACTACATGTGACCAAACATGATTACAATGTGACCGTTTAAATTATGTGTGCTCATATGTGATCTTAAATGGTCATTGGTGATCATACGTGACCATTCATGATTATTTATTACC
Source organism: Cotesia vestalis (assembly GCA_000956155.1). Taxonomy (NCBI): domain Eukaryota; kingdom Metazoa; phylum Arthropoda; class Insecta; order Hymenoptera; family Braconidae; genus Cotesia; species Cotesia vestalis. The sequence continues at coordinate 29,990 of JZSA01001567.1, forward strand.
ACAAATACTTTTATATGACCAGTCAAATGATAAAAAACTGACAATAGATAAAGTAAAATTTGAGAATACTTAACATCTTTTCGTATCAAATAAAATTTATTAGAGTTCTCACAAAATTTGACTAATTAATTAAGTCTTTTAATTGATAACAGCAATTCATAATTTTATCTACTGGGAAAATAATTGATTTTTATGAATGATGCCACCAAAACTCATGCGGCCAGTCATGTGTTATTTAATTATCGATTGTACTCGATCGCGTTTTACTTTCCAAGGTTTTAATGTCCATGTCAATGTACACGTATGTATACATATTTATATTTATTAATGTCTACATATAAAAATACGACAACTAAATGACCAGTAGCATTAAAATGTTACGGAATCGATATATTATGCATTAACATTCGCGCATGTGTATCGACGATTAAATTAATCTAAATGGACCGAGTCAATTTTTCAGTATTTCTTATTACCATTAATTAATTGGCGGGTTTAGTCCATGAAAATAATGCTGGCTTTCAAATTAGCGGTCGTACGGAGTTGAGAAAATCACTAGCGATGGTTACGCGGTTTTTAGGTCTTCAGGTATTTGTAGAAAAAAAGTTTCAAGTAATTAAAATTTTTTGCAGCAATTACATTTACTGTTGGTAGAAAAAATATTTTTTTTCTGCGAAAAAAAAATATTTGCTTGTAGACATTCTATATAAAAAAATTGAAGCAAACAACTTTTTTTTTTAATTAATAAAAAAACTATCGAGGTAAATAAATTTTTGCCTTCAATAAAAAATAGAATTAAAAAAACATGATTTGGTAAAAACATTATTTTGTCACGTGGCATATGTTTTACAATTGAAGTAGCAGTACTAAATCTAGCAGACTTACGCCCTCTCACGTCGAGTGAAAATTTATCTACCGGTTGGTAATCTTTGCTTCCTATCCTATGTACGCGATAGTTAAAAAAAAGTAAACTCTATAAATCTTTCCGGTAACTGAATTGAAGCTTTTCTCATTCTCATCAATTTATGAGCGTGTTATCTGCCGGAAAACTCCGATCCGAATTATCCGAATCCGAAATCGCGCGGTTATTTCTCTGTTGATAATCAACCACTTGAGATAACGCAGATTTTTCAATTGCTGGTAACTACTGTACTTACCATACATGTACCTCTCCAAGCTACACACTTATATTCAGTTGGTGTCAGTGTGTATAAAAGAGAACTGGATTCGCGCACGCCTGAAGATATGGTAGGAATGTCATTTTATCGAAAAGCTAAAATACCACATGAAGAACCGCTTACCATCCTAGTATCAAGTTTAATGTTGTAGAATAATTCTGATAGATAGCATCCTGCTGTACCAACCAATTTGTTTTGCTGCTCTTATAGCCACCTTAACTGAAACTTGCTGTCAATCCACGGCGACAATTTGAAGCCAACTTGACGCAAAGAGAGCCAGCAGTTTTAGTTGATTTGCCTATAAGTTATTCTGCAATTAGATGTCAAGACTTGCTATACAAGTATGAGAATGTGCCGGCTATAAGGGTGTATTAACTTTTTAAAACATATTTCCTAAAACATAGTGAATTCTCGTATAAAATTATAAATTTTTAAATACAAATAGATAGAATTCTTATTTTTTATTCATTTTTGCCTCTATTAATAAAGTAACTTGTTAAACAAAACGCCGTTATAAATTTTTAAAAAATAATTTCGTCGGGATTCCTTCCTGGATTTTAAAAATTCTTAGCTTCTATTGATTCGATTTCCAAAAGTTTTCCAAATGAACAAAAACACTGATGTAGCAAAATATTCAATGCATGCGAGTTTATTATAACATTTTTACAAATAAAATTTTTTTACAACCTTCGCAATTAATCAATAATTAAATGATTTACTAGTGGAAGCTTTTTCATTAATCAAAATTTGGAAATATAAGATTAGGAAAAATAATTCATGCATTTTTTTCTGCAAAAGTAAAAAATGATTGTAATTTTCACCATACAATGAATGATAAACAATACACTAAATAATATATTGTGTGATTTATTTTTTTACTGTTCAGTGGGAATTATTGAGAAAAATTATGAAACAATAGATTTTTCGACTAATTGTTAAGTTATAAATTGTCTTTAAAAAGTTTCTAATGAAGCGCATGACGTCATTAGTCTACTGGCGCCATCTCTCAGAGAAACCAGACATTAAAGATAGTTTTTTGTGAAAATAAAAGCAACTTGACCCGAAAAGTTCTTTTTCAGTTGATGAAATACAGCAGCAACACCTTTAGTAAATTCTTACAAATAAAATTCATGTCACTATGGTAAAAATAGTAATGCCTCGACAAAAAAGTTCGGTTGTCAGTGTCAGTAGTATAAGTTTGCGTACGAGTATACATTCAATCTCGTGTCATTCAGTGTCATTCTATGGTTGGGTCGTATCCCTTTCATCACTAACGATGCTAACGAGCACTCGTCTCACGCGTCTGGCGCCTCTTATCGTGTTAATATTATACAACCAAACTACTGCTTTTATACTTCTCTACTGCACCCATTCTCTCCTCTCCTCCCTTTTCTCTTTACCCCCCAGAGTATAATAATTTTATGCAAATATAAACAATTATTCGTCCGGACAATCTGCACGTCCTCCGCAAATTAAATTCAAGTGGCAAAGCACTTGTTTGTTTTACTGAAAAATCTAAATAACTAGAACAAAACATTTTTACGACTGAAGATTCAGTTTTAATTAATATCTCTGCTCTAAATAAACGAGATGATAGATGATTCTTGCTTATGTAAGGAACCGTTTATATAAATACATTATCGTATCTATAAGAACAATAACTTTACCTCGGAAGTTGAATTGAACTACTATACGGAAAAATAAACTTAAATGTCGAGCTCTAACGGAACAAAAAGAAAAAAATTAAATACTCTTTTGTTCTTTGCTCATCACAACTACAACTACCACTACTTTCAAAGAGTTTATAAAAAATACCGTATGTTTAGAACTCTCTTAGCCAGAAGCTAACACAAACTTTTCTTTTCGCATTAAAGTTGCCGTCGTGTACACGCATTTTTATTTTATTTTTTCATCAAACACACCAACTAAAATGAAAAATTTATTATTTGTCAACTTTTTCTGTTTAACTTGTTTTATTTGTTATTTTTTATTAAATTTGTTTCCGCGGAGGAAATAAATAAGTGATACAGAAGTATGCATGTCAGACATTCATTTTTAAACATTTTTTCAGTGTTTATAAAATCATAAAAGTCTACGATTGATCGTAACAGTTTAAATATGACTATAAATTAATGCTTGACTATGTTAGTGATCATACATTATCACAAAGATTATCATACTCAGTTATTGTGACCATATGTGAGATTATGAATGACTATATGTAAGCATATGATCACCTGTATGATTATATATGCTCATTATGATCTTATGTAAACATACATAATCAATGTGACCAGGGGTGGGATCAGATACTATTATACGTGACCACATATGTGATCACATATTGTCATTGTGATTATATACATGATAATTCGTTCTTACACACGGCCACAGATGAAATCATATATGGCCATGTGATCATATGTATGAACCTATATGGTCTTTTTGTAACCTTATCTAAAATTATGCATGCTCATATCTGACTCTAAATGGTTCTACTTTTGTGTTTTTTAAATTATAATCACTAGCCTAATATGAATAAATTAAGATAATTTGGTAAATTGTACGCCTCATAGTGCGAGGTAGTTAAAGTAGTGTTTCACTCCCGATACGTTAAGGTCAAGCAACTTTGTGGGCTTTAAATGCCTCTATCACAACCATATTGGACTCATGTGATAATATGAATAGATGAACATCGAAAAAACACTCAAATTAACCGATCTTATATTTACTACAAATCATTTTATGTTGCCGCTTCGAAAAAACAAACGTACCAAAAAACTTTCACATGGACGTCCGGATGTTTGTGCACTAATTTTGTATGTGCTCACGGTAACTCCCGAAAAAATTGATGTATCGACATCGGCTTTTTTTTTATTAGTTTCCGATTTCGATGAACTGATGTCCTATTTCATATCAATAGCCTAGTTTACGTATTTTTTAAAATGAATTTTATTAACATTCCATATGATACACATGTACAAAAATAAAAGAACTTTTCTTATTTCTCTTCCGTCAAAACTATGGCATCTCTTAATCAAGTTAAAATGAGATTAAGCAATCACATTACTAGATTTTTTTAGACTGCGTTCGCATGTAACAAAAAAAATACGCACTCATAATTAGAAAATACTTTGTAAGAAATTACTTAATTATTTTTTTATCTTTTAAAAATCAATCATAAAATTCATTTTTTTTTTTTAAACAAATGAACGTCATGAGGCGTGCACTTTTGAATTTTTTAAACTTTTTTAATACATTTTTTCACTATTTCATTTTATATTATTGTTATTATCATATCTTGTATACCTTGTCCTTTAGCCGGAACTACGCTTTGATATCTCAAAGACCCAAGTTGACCATATTCTCAATTTCCTGAGTCATTTTTCATCAGCCTTCTTTCGATTAAAATCTCCTCTGATACCCTTCCTGTAGAATTTTTTGCCGACCTAATTATCGACATCCCATCACGTCCTGTCACCTCAAACCTAAGTACCAATACCGATATTTATTTAACCTCTTCTTTTTTATGTCATAGAAAATAAGTTATCCGTAAAATTTTCAAATAAATAATTAACTAATATGAAATGAAGTAAATATCGATTTTGATAGAAAAAAATGGATGAAAGTTAGTCTAGTCTCAGTACAAATTGACATGTTGGCAATGAACAAAACAGAATGGAAAGGATGGAGTTATCGCATCAAACAATAGACGACATTGGAACAATATGAACCACTCTCGCGTCTCCAGCATCAGTGCTAATCTGCATTTGAGCCTGCGGCTTGTGCACTCGAAAATGTCACGCGAGTAAACGCGTACAGGCCACATCATTCTATTGTCCTTTATATCTCTCGCTGACTCACTCACTTTATAAATGTACGCCTTCACATCTCTCGATCTATGCATTTGATATATATTTATTAATTTGTGAATATGTATGTGAGTCATTTAGTTTAGAATGATTCCATTTTTTTCACGCACTGTGTAACTTAAATTCGCAACATTGATGATCGTAATTTAATGCTAATGAAAATTATTTAGTATACGGTAATTCATTTACAATTTCATTAATAATTTATACTGCTATGCATAATTTGTCATGTCATATTGATCATATTAATGGGCTTTATCAGTAGTAACTTTCAAAAATTGAATTTATATTTCTTTTGGAGTTTCAATTGTGATTATGATTCTTACAGAAAAAAAAAAAAGAAAATAAACCGTTGAGGACATTTGAGTTCTTTCAGCAAAAACTAAAATAATTACAGTTTGTAAATTGAATATCCTAAGTTTTGTAAGAATTTAAAAAATGCACATTTACATTCGAAACGGTAAAAATCAATACTTAAGAACATAAATAATGAAAATTATATTTGAAACTCTAACTTTTCAGTTTCTTGCTTAGAATTCCTCTTATTACTAAAAAAACTTCATTTTTACGATTGCTATTTCTTCCGTGTGTGACTACTACAGAAGAAAACACCGAATGATTCGAGAAAAATTTTCTCTATAAAATTTCACTTTTGTATCGAGATATTCATTTTTTTCTGCTTACTAACCAAGATAAATCGTTTTTAACTAGAAATTAGCTTATTTTTTTTCTGTGGTTTGCAACGAATTACTTTTTAATTATATTATCAAATTTTTACATTTTAAGAAAATTAATATAATATTGTTCGGGCGGGAAATCGAACTCATGACCTTTCCAATAACATGTCACCAGATTTAATCACTAGCTGAAGTGATTGAAACCATCATATCTACAAGTAATATCATCTACTGTGTTTGAATGATTGAACTTTAAAGGTCTACACTGAAAAAAAAGTATTCTGATGATCAGAATATGGAGTATAATCAAATGAGTATTCTTACTATCAAAATAAGTATTGTGATTAACCAAATATTGGGTATTTTGATAATCAAAATACCACGTACTATGATTATCAAAATGTAAGTCAGTTCAAGACTTACATAATAGACAATAAATAATTTTTCAACATCATAGTATTTAATAAATATTTATTAACAATTAATACGTATTTTATTAAGTATAATTTATAAGCTCTTAATAAATATTTATTAATGGTTCATAAATATTTGTTAACTGGTAAAAAATATTTATTTAAAATAAATAGCAAAAATAGCAATTTTTAACTTACGTGTACTCGTGCTTTTATTATAACCGGGACAATTTTTTGTAGTTACTCGCCTTAAAACCAGCGAAGTGAAAGCAAAAAAAAAGAAGGCAGTTGCCCGGAAAAGAGTCCTTGGACCTGACGGAAATACCCCGTCGTCATGCAACTGAAAACAATACAATAGTATACAGAATACAATTCACAAAGAAAGGAGGAAAAAAAAAAGTTGGCTTTAATATTTTTTATACCCCTTATTATTATCATCTTTATTCGTTCTTTCTCTTTTTTCGGGCTTATCTTCGCGACAATATTTGTCTCTTTTCGCGGATCACAGATCCAAATATTTTGAACTCAAATGAGGTGTTTAAAATTGATCCCCCTTGAAAATAATATGTTCTTTAATCAAGACAGTCGCGTCTCTAGATAAGATAAATTATAACATTGATCTGTGGCTAAAAAACTACAGAAAAAAATGTGTCTTGATCATAAAATGCACAAAGACACTAATGAGACAGATGTCAGGAGCTCGTTAGTTGATACTTGAGCTTCAATCACAACGAACGACGTGAAACCTTGATCTCTTAGCAATCAATATCCAATTGATTTTAATCACAATTATTCTGTAGACAACGCAAAAAAATAATATTTTTTAACCTCTTCTAGAATCGTAAATTGCTCAAATTCATTCATTCAACGAACAAACTGACAAAAAAATAATAATAATAATAATAATAATAATAATAATAATAATAATAATAATATAAATTAGGAAAACGGTTAACCCTGAAGGCCATCCCTGCAACTTACCGCCAATTCCATACCTAAACGCTTAAAATTGCACTTATGACGTTTTTGAGCTCTCCGAGCTCAAAAATACAATTTTTGTGTTATTTTGAGTTCTTCGAGCTCAAAGAGATAGCTCTTCTGTCTCAAAAGTTTGATAGGACAATGTTAAAAAACGACTTTTTGAAATTTCAAACTGCAAATACTTTTGAATGAATGAACAGATTTCCACGCGGTTGGTGGCATTCAACGCAGTTTTTAAGCCTCATAAAGGATCTTTGTTTAAATTGATCGAACGAGGAATTTCGGAGTAATTCCGAAAAAACACTTTTTTCGGTTTTCTTTCGACAACGATAACTCACGAATGAATCAACCGATTTTGACCGGACTGGCGGCGATCGATGTGGTTTTTTGATGTTGAAAGCTGAATAGTTTTTGGAATCGATCGATAGAGCCGTTTAAAAGTTATTTCAAAAAAACTACATTTAAAAAAAACTTTTTTTGTCGTTTTTTTGAGAATTCTCAAAATCTACCGGTCCGAATCGGTCCAAATTGTATTCAAAATAGTCGAGATCTAATGGAAACTCGATTTTCAAAAAACGGGGTAAAACCAATAACTTCCCGATTTTTGAAAATTTTTAATTTTCTAAGCGGGAAGTTAATAATAATAATCATAATTGTTTGAACTTCGGCTGATAACTGAAACTCGGCTAATGGATGAAAATAAAAATATAAATAAATATATATAGACGGCTAAGTGTACCACCAGTTTTCCGAGATTGTGTACAGGAGCTCCACTCCAAGTACCACACAGTGAATCCTCACCCTCATCTCCGCTAAACTTTTCTTCGTGACTTAGACTTGTCTATTTTCCTTTTCCATTTTATACTTGCCCTGTTCCATCTGGTGCGCCCTCTGTACTGCACTTTACTGTACATACCATATACGTGTTATACATATAGACGGTGAATTTTTCTTGCTATTTTCGTTCTCATATCTATTTACTCCAGTAAAATTGACAATTACGTTTAACCCTATTCCGTCCGTTCAAGTGCCAAACAGAATTCCCTTATATTTTTCTCGTTAGTCTATTTTTAAATTCCATTGGCTTTTTGTCTTGTGGAAAATATCATTATTATTATTAAAATAATTATAAGTTTGAAATTACGAAAGCGCAACGAGATAGAGAAAATAAAAAGATAACCAAGTACAAACTGTTGTTCAACATGAGCTGAATCGCTAAGTATTTTTAATTATTTACTATGCCTTTAAGTATTTAAAACATTCGTTTACATTTTCAAATTATAATTAACACCATTAACTACATTAATTAGTTTAAAAATTTCGATAATTATTGTAAAGAGTTTATTTTTAACTTGAATAATAATTTTATTTTTGATTTAGAAAAACAGTGAAATGCATTAAAGAATACTCGCTTTTTGAATGTTTACTTCATTTAATCACTGGAGAATAAACAAATAATAATCTGCTTGTAAACGAATCGATATTTCTATTAAATCGTCAGTCAATCTTTTTTATTTCATTAAGAAAATATACAGCATTAAAGTTTTATGACTCATTTATTTTTATTGCCGAGAAAAGAATTTAATGATCTATTTTTTAATCAGTAATAATAATAATAATAATAATAATAATAATAATAATAATAATAATAATAATAATAATAATAAAATAATAATAATAATAATAATAATAATAATAATAATAATAATAATAATAATTATTATTATTATTATTATTATTATTATTATTATTATTATTATTATTATTATTATTATTATTATCATTTTTTCCACTTCGTTCTCGATATTATTTCACTGAGTAATTCATACGAATGCCAAAAGCATAGATTTTCAATTAATATAACTCAACGGCGATGAATAGAACCGTGAAATTCAGTAAAATTGCTTCAGAAAATTTTTTTATTCTTTTACATTTCTTTACATTAATTCTCTACAATATTACATTTTGTTTTATCAATTAGCAATATTGTATAATTTTTATTAAAAATTTAATCAGAATTACGATTCGCGCACTTGTATATTCTCCAAAATTTTTCTTTTAATTTTTTCAATTAAAAAATAAATGCAGTTTCATTTTTAACTTTAAGTTGAACTATAATTCAAAGTTTCCTCTTGGGAATTCATTTTCACTTTGAATTGATGTAGTCCAAAATTTTTTACCAACAGTAATAAGATTTTTTTGAGATTATCACCAAGAGATGGCACTTCTGTACAAATACTTTAAATACGTCAAGAAAAGACGCTTATTGATTAAATTCGCGAAAAATTTATAAATGTAAACCTCACAATCGAAATAAAATAGTTCTTACTGAAAAAAAAGTTAAAAGAAATTGTTAATTCATATAGTTGATCATTTTTTTTTTAAATTTGATCTTTTGCACTTTTAAAATTGTAATAAATATTATTACGATCAGTTTCAACAGTACAGAAGTCTAGTTAATAAAAATGATACATTAATGCAATAATAATCCAAGCGTAATAAAATTTAAAAATCCATTATCGGGAGTGTAGTATATGCATGAGAACACATCACTCATATCTATCTTCGTATAAATATATGGGTCTTTTGGTGTGACGTAAATTCAATTTCCCGTGATAACGACGGTTTAAGTCGAGCTAGAACAATTTTAATTGCTAATTATTCATTTGCTGGAAGTTACTCTCTATTACTTTTATCACAAAGACTATTTAGTATTTTGTATTTACTACTCACTATTAGGACATTGTTTACCTACCCCGTGTACAACAGTAATGACATGTTTAATCTCGTAGTCTTCATTTGTTAAATATTACATCTCAAGTCTTCATCTACAGTTTAGTAATTATTTCTCGTTTGTCTTTTAAAGTTCTACCCTCATTTTATAAATTTAATTCTGGGTCAAATGTTCTTACCATTTTTTATTAAAATAATATTCGCCTTTTCTGTATTCATTAGGAATGTAAATTCATAAATTTACTCAAATGTTCGAGGTGATTTTAGTTGAATGATGTAATAATTCATTAATTTTATCACTTTAGTTCTTGATGTTTGTATTTTATCAAAATTCATGCTTAAATTCACACATTTTGAACTTTCAAAAACTTTTTTATTTTAAATTTGTTAAAAAAATAAAAAAAATCCTAACAAATAACTTGATTAAAAAAAAAAAATCTTCAAGAAAACCAGTTCTCTTAATTCGAGAATTCATTGTCTATATGCTCGTTATTATCGCCTCAAAAATTCTATATGTTTTCCAAGATTATATTTTCTTCCGTCAATACAATCAAATTCGACATCAAACAAAGACAATTCTTCACTAAATTAACAATAATCTCATTTTCCTTTAATGAGAAATTTAGTATAGACCGGATAGCTCAAATGGTAGAGTAGCCGAAATGTCATCGGAAGGTTCTGGGTTAGAATCCCAGTCCGAGCTATCTGAATTTTTTCTCGCATATTCTATACACTCACATTAAGAAGATCCTCTCCTCAATCCTTTCCTACCAGAATATCCTGTTACGTGAATGTTGGAACGCTTCACGTAATGATTAACTGTAACTCCTATTCTTTCCCGCTTCACAGCATTATTTTCGATTTGAAAATTTGATATTCTTGTTTTCAAAACAAGTTTCTTCAATGGAATTATTTTTTTGATTCGCAAGTGAATTTCTTGAATTCATCCGAATCAAATATTTTGAAGCAAAAGTAAAAATTTGAAGATAATATTCTTCTCCATCTAACTAATAGTTTTTTTTTTTTACTTTTTTAGCGTAATTATACTTTAAAATGTTTTGTTTGTCGTCTCATATCTTTACAGTCGCTTTTTAAAGCAGTAAAATGACCGTAAACTGAAACTATGATTTTCACTATCCCCGACAGTTCAAAGCTCCAAATTGCGCTTTGGAACAACTGAAACTATCCTCTAAGATAGTTCTCGACTCTCTTAACTTGATCACACTTTAAAAGTTTTATTTGATGTACATTCTCATAAAAACTCTTATTACGGGCATTAAATTACTAGAAATGTTTTACACTTTCCACCCAAATTCTCACTCTACACTCTACACTCTACACTCTACATTCAGTCAAAAATATCCATATTTAACAACGCAATAAACGTTTAAAAGTTACTTTATACGCCGAACAATTTCACAAAATAATAAACGCCGAAGAATGCTTAATATTCCGCCTCTATTTCCGTAACAAAGTTCCCCGGTAAAATATTCATTTAATAAAACATTAAACCGACCAAATATTCCCCGTTGTTTAATATAAATTAACATAAAAAAGGCAAATTGCGAATACTGAAATCTCAATTGGGATTCTGGCGGTAAACCACTTGTAATAAAATTAAAGCCCTTGGCATCTTGAAACACCGGTGTTCTCCCGAGGGTTTTGGGTCGCAGTCTTCCTAGAAACTAGCTTTAAAATTCACCTAGTCCCCGAAAACTTAGAACTTTAAGGGATACTGTTAATGCATCCCTTTCTGGTTGCGAACTTAGACGGTACTAAGTTTTAAACTATTGTTATAAGTTACAATGTGTGCTCATGCAACTACTTCTCTCAGTCTTATGAGCCTTAAACTGATAAAACGATTTTTCTAGTATTTAAAAATATTTTCTAATATTTTAACAAATAATTTCTTAACGAACATTGCTTCAGAATTATTTCTTAGATATAATTTTGTACCATACGTTTATTATTTTCTATTTGAGAAATTATCTTGTAATCTTTAATGAAGCATTTTTTCCTATTTAATAAATGAATCTAATTACTCAAATTTAATAAGCATTTTTTCATAGTTGATGATTATATATTCCATCAACATTTTCATTTTTTCATTTTGTTGTTACGTAAATCTCAGTTTGACCACAAGAATTATTTAAAAAAACAGCGAGAAAAATGGTTCTTGTACAAAGGTTGAGATGTCCGGTCACGTTTAACTTACAATTATAGAGGGTACCTTTACCCTCCACACCTACAATGTAAATTATCACGGAGTAAACTAAATGTCGAATCAGACAAGTTCATTCATATGTCTATAGATATAGCGTTCACTATATAATGGAGAAACATAACTACAGGCTGCTGTTCTGCCATCTACCGACTAATTCTCCTAATAAATATTTCTTAACCATTAATAAATCTTCTTTGGCGATAACAAATATTTCATTCAATATAATGAAGCTTTCTTAGCATTAAAAATATTTATACAATATGAAGAAATAACTTATTTCATTGTAATAAATATTGTTGAATGATAAAAATATTTTTTACCCTCAAAAAAGTCACTTAAGAAAATTTGAAGAAATCAATTTATCACCTCATAACAAATTCTTCAATCGGTATAATTTTTTTAAAAATATTTTTTACTGATTTATTTCTTTATAAATATATTTAAATGTTTTTCACCAAGAAAATGAAATTTAAAATCTGCTTTGGATTTCGAAACGCGTTTCAATCCTATGAATGTTTTCATCTCGCGGCTGCGGGGCAGTACACCGAGAATAGACAGAGATGAAAAAAATGTTGAATAAAAAATAAAACAAAATAGTCTGAATCTGAATTGAGAAATATTGTTCAGTAGCTTCTAGCGCTACTAGCATCACCAACTACGTCGAACAGGAACCACTTTTCCCGATCCAATGAAAATCGAATGGTCACAAAAGCTGGCTTGATAACTTTTTAATCTCTGTCTTTTTCTATTTTATATCTGCCTTACTGTCTCTCACGTACTAAATTTTACCGCTTACACATCTGACGGGAAACTGCTACACGGATCCATACAGACGCTGGCTTTCTATTTTGTGAAGTACAACACGACAGCAGTCGATCCTAGTTGGTGGGTAGTGCGCTTTACTCTGCAGAATGTAAAATCTATTCTGTACTACTCTACTCTATACTGCCAGTCCTCCATACTGTACTGGTTTGGAGGATGTCAAGGGAAAACTACTATACAACTTTTTCCGATGGGCAAATCTCCCGAGACTCCCTGACTTACCGTAAATTAAAAAGTTTTTCTATGAATAGCAACCCGGTGAATCTTGCTTATTATTATTATTATTATTATTTGTTAATAAATTCATTTTTTTTATCTTTATATCTTTTATTAATTTACTTTTTCCGTCTTACAATTATCCAACTTTGAAGAGTAGGAGTTGTTAATTATTTATGAGCATGAGTAAAAAAAAGTACGAGCAACATTCATATGAAAGTTCATCCTACTTGAGTAAAAGTGTAAATATATTTTATGTATTATATAACATTGCCTCACGAGATAAAGGATTCTTTTGACGATGTTTGGATCAGGTGAAGCTTACGAAGCTGGGTTACGTGATACTGCTTTTAGGGATAGTTTTGTCAACGCTCTTATTTTTATGACTGTTAATTTATTCCAAGAGAGGAAAGGGAAAAATTTGAATAACAAATTAATTACTTTTTTTTATCATAAAGGAGCCTTCGAGTCTGAAAGCATAAGTTTAAGGTGTTTTTTCAAATTAAATAAAATTTTTACTATACATTCTTTCACGATATTTATTAAAATTTCGAGAGTATATAAAAAGAATATTCGAACCAATCAAATAACAATTCAAAAATTTATAGCCTGGTAAAGTTGAAGTCTGAAAAAATAGTGCGTTCTTGTTAACATGATGCCAAGTCCTCAAGTCAGCCGAATGAGAAAAATTAGGAAAACGGTTCACCCTAAAGGCCATCTCTGCCAGTTCCCGCTAATTCCATACTTGATCGCTCAAAATTGCACCTATTACGTTTTTGAGCTCTTTGAGTTCAAAAATATAATTTTCGTGTTATTTTGAGCTCTCCGAGCTCAAAAGTCTGATAGAAGTTTAATAAAATACTATTTTTTGAATTTTCAAACCCCAATAACTTTTAAATAAATAAACCGATTTTCATGCGGTTGGTGGCATTCGACGCAGTTTTTCAAACCTCATGAAGAATTTTTAAGCTTAAATTGATCGAACAAGAAATTTTTAAGTAATTCCGAAAAAACATTTTTTTCGGTTTTCTTTCGACAACGATAACTCACGAACGAATCAACCGATTTCGACCTGGCTGGCGGCTATCGGCGTGGTTTTTTGATGTTAAGAGCTGATTAGTTTTTGGAATCGATCGGTCCAGCCGTTTAAAAGTTATGAGAGGTTTACATACGGCCGCACACACACACACAATATCGCGGGGGTAGTCGGGAAAGCTTCCTGTAAATTTAAAATGTCGAGATCTGATGAAAACTCGATTTTTGCAAAACGGGGTAAGACCAAAAATTTTTGATTTTCTTAGCGGAAATTTGAAAACTAGATTCTTAATAAATATAAACTCTGTTGTCTTCCGAACAAGAGAAAAGTAAAAGAATATCATTTTTTCATAAAATGGTCGAGGTTTGAAAACAAATATACACTGCTCACAAAAATTAAGGAATATCCAAAAAATTTCAAATTTTTGGGAGATTTGTAACAAGGAAAAACTCGAAGAAAAATGGTCGTACAGAAAATTGAAAAGAAAAAAATATTGTACACAATTAATAAACTATACCTCCAAATGTCTCGTTTTCAGATCTGGATTGTATAATAGTTTTGCATAGGCGGTTCTCAAGTAATCATTCGAAAACAAAAAAATTGTCTGTGAACTTCAAAAAAAATTTTTTTTCAGTCGACCGTAAATCTCTTCTAGACAATTTAACTAGCTTCATTTTTGCACCTAATTATTAATATTTCCGAATTTTTTCACAGTAGTAGAAATCGAAATTATTTTACAATAGTTTAAACGTTAGAGGGATGTATAGAGAAGACTCACACTAAGTTTCAGGTATAACGGTTCAGAAGAAGTTGAGATTTTATGTTACCCGTCTTGAATAAAATAGTTTTTCCAAAAACGTGTTCGAAAATTTGGACTTTGGTCAGATGGTACGTCACTAAGATAGTTACATCATTGTAAGAAAATTATTTATAAGGTTAAGTTTAAACTTTGGAAATTAAAAAAACAATCTTTTTTTTTTACAATTCTATACCAGAATGCGACCCCGTAAACTATTCATCTGTGATAGTGATAGACAGAAAACAGAAAAAAAAATCGTTTGACGCAAATAATTGAATTTCATATCGATAATGATTTGACAATAAATAAATAAATGATACGGAGAGAGAACACATTTAATCGGCTTTGAAACGTCGCTGACGTAGATTCTATCATCAGGTAACATTAACGTATCTAATTCAGTGTGACTGGTATCGATTTGTGTGTTAACATCGATCTATTTGTGTCTAGGTTGAATTGTGGTACACGTGTAATCATACTCGACAATACGAGTCGAGTGATTCAGAGGAATCTTGTTATCGTTCCTCTATACATATATGAGCACATAAACACATACAGATACATAGAAATAGAGACAGCGATAGCAATTGTGTTTGAGCTGAGGGGTTTGATCTACCTCCAATTCTCTCATTTAATCTCACTCCGTTTTTTATCATCCAATTAATTTACATAATATAGAGACTAGAAATGTATTATTCACTGAATACACGCTCGAGGTTTGTGGTACAATTTGCAGTTTGGAGTATACTAGGAAAATATAACAATAAAAAAAAATTTTCTACTTCAATATAAGTTTTTAGGAGCCTCGCATTTTTGCCTATCGTGAATATAATATGCACTCATGTAAAATTTACTTTGTTTCCCCTGCACATTTATGATTAATTGTATTTCATTTTAATATTATGTTGCATTTTATTATCTTCATGCGGTAAACATGTTTGTATATGTGTGTGTTCATGTATGGGGATATATTTATATTGTGTTGCAATGTTGCGGAAAAGCACGTCGAGACCTGAGTTTGCGGGCACCAAGTTATATTTATTATCTAAGCTATATGTTATGCCGCATCGGGATTTATACGGTGCCAACCGAGAATGCTATGCATTGTATTTATGCTTTACGCACGTTTTCATAAGGATATAATATAACACATATCTAATATTTATATGAATATGTTATGGGAGTTTATTTATTTCAAGTTTTTTGATTTATTCCGTTCACCAGGAGAAGTAAAATCGAGCTTTTGTCAAGTTGTTGGTCGGTTGGAATCGATTTTTGCCAGTAACTAACCAGTTTATTTGGGAAAATTTATGGTTTTATGTTATCATGTATGATAATATGTTAGCTTATAAGGTTTGGATGTCTATAAAAAAATAAGTTTATTTTTCGTATTTGTTCACATGTACTGTAAAAAATTTCGGTATAAAAATGGTCCCGGAACACTTTACACGGCCGTGTTGTGTGAAATAACGGTGTAAAGTTCTCTTGGTTTAAATTTTCCATTTGTGTAATCTTAATACGCTGTAATCTACTTTTTTTACACCATTGCGAGTTATTCGCTATATTTTCGTTTAATGAGCTATAATTGATGATTGGGTATTTTCAATTACTTAATTTTTATCCTGAATTACCCGGGTCAAAAAATTTAAACCGATTTTGATCAAAATGATCTACATTTTAACTTATTGATCTGTATTTGAACTTTTAATAACATTTTATTCTGTAGTTGATCTACTATTCAAATTATTTTTGATTTATTTTAAGTCTTAATAACTTATCAGTAAAATATTTGGGCAGCTATGAATATTTCATGCTGTTTCTAATTTAATGGGACTAAAATCTGCTTTGAGTCTAGTTAATCTGTACTTAAATTTTGTTTGTTGTTTTCAAACTCAATATAAAATCTTATACTATTTTTGACCTACAATTTTAACTCTAAATATTCGAAACTCAAAAGTAGACTAAAATCGCGACTTACACGTTAAAAATTTTTTTGAACTGGGTGGAGTGTAAACGGGTCGGTGTAAAAATTTTTGTGTCAAAATTACACCAAATACCGTGTTAAATTTAGGGGGTGTAAATTAAATATTTTTACATTGTCAACGGTGTGAATGTATAATTCACGATAATTTTGTGTTCAGAAAATAAATATCGACATTTGTATTTGTAATTATGTGCTTCACTCTTCTCAAACTCTCTAGAAGAAATAATTATAGTGCGCGAAATTATCAAAAAAAAAAAACTTTTTTCATTCTATTTGTAATAATAATACAATACATAGAAAAAAATTAGGAAAACGTTTGACCCTATGGGCCATCCCTGAAACTTTTCGTTCATTTCATACTTAAGCGCTCAAAATTGCTCTTTTTACGTTTTTGAACTCTTCGAGCTCAAAAAGATAATTATCTTGTCATTTTGAGCTTTCCGAACTTAAAAATCTGATATAAGTTTAATAAAACACAATAAAACTTTTGAATGAATGAACCGATTGTCACGTAGTTTGCGGCATTCGACGCAGTTTTTTGAGCCTCATAAAGAATCTTTAAGTTTAAATTGATCGAACTAGAAATGTCAAAGTAATTCCGAAACAACACTATTCCGGTTTTCTTTCAACAGCGATAACTCACGAACAAATCAACCGATTTTGACTGGACGGGTGGCGATCGAAGTGGTTTTTTGATGGTAAAAGCTGAATAGTTTTTAGAATCGATCGATAGAGCCGTTTAAAAATCATTCCAAAAAAACCACATTTGAAAAAAATTTTTTTTTTTTGTAATTTTTTTGAGATTTAAGAAACTGTTAAAAAGTTATAGTAGGCTTACTCACTAACACACACACAAACAAACAAACAAACAAACAAGCGCACAAGCAAACACACACACACACAGTGACATTCTTGCGAGAGTTATCAGAGAAGCTTCCTAGGATCTGAGAACGTCGAGATCTGATGAGAATTCGATTTTTGCAAAACGGTAAAAACCAATAACCGCGATTTTTTAAAATTTTTAATTTTCTTAGCGAGAAGTCAAGAAAGTTTTGCAACAGGATTTTTATGATGTACTTTCTTGAAGTGTGTAAGGTTAAATTGTAAACAGTGCAATTCCTCCAAAAGAATTTAAGATGTTGTATCGTATAAATTCGTTTGTTTGAGTTCTGGTCCGACACTACAATGTCCTATACTAAAAATTACGATGTTGCCATACTTATTTTCAAATATGTTTTTCTTTCCGTTTACTAATATTGGAAAGTCGATGTAATGATATTTCCTAAATAGCAAACTAATCACTACGATCGGTAAAGTAGAATTTTTTTCCATCACTCACATCCCTATAGGGACTCACTATAGTAGCCATGCTGAACGAAAGTTGACGGTAATATGATCGTCAACTTTGCTATAATGTACGGCTGCAACTAGACAACAACTTGACGGAAATACCGTGAATGTAAGACTTATATACAACTTTCCGGAAAATTGATGAGAAAGTATGTCCATATAACAGATAAATCCGTTATTTTGAACGCAGATAGATAACATACCGACCGTCTTCGTGACGTTCAAAAATTTTCATAGGGAAAAAAAAAACGACACGCCTGGGAACCGAACCGTAGTCCCGACTTGGAAAAAATACTAACATATTTAGAAATTTTTTTTTCAAAAATTTGCACGGTGAAGAATAAAGTAAACATCACTAATAGATAAATAAGGACTTTAACTATTAGATAAAAATTAATTTCATGCAAAATCTAATATTTTTTATTTAACATTGATGACGAAAGGACCTCCTTAAAAGTTCAAATTTTGATGAAATCATTTGTTTAGTGTATGGAACTACATATTGCTGGAGGGCCCGTTTGACAATTTCTGAACTTAACAAAACTAATAATTTTTATAAAATTTAATTTTCTTTTGTTCTCATTATTTCATCCGCAAAATACTATACATTAAAAGATTGTTAGTCATTGGAGTAACAGACTCCTAGATAAAAAAAAGAAAATGTTACATAGTAATCACAAAATACCCACCTGAGTAAAAAAAACTATATTACAATAAGTATCCGAACAAAAACAGTTTCACTGTAAAAAATCGCGCCAAGTTTACGTTCATAAGATTTTTAAGAAAAAAAATTTTTTTTTTCTTTACAAAAAGATATAAAATCAAAATATTAAAAAATCCAAGCAACCGATATGATTTTATATAAGTTTCGGAAGTTAAAAAACATTTTGTTGTAAATTTAAAAATTAAAGAAATAATTTTGGAACGTATTTAGTGTGCGTGGTTGCAAAATATTATACTTTTTATGAAATTCGTAAAATCGATCTACTAAGACTGAAAAAAAAATTTGACGTATACAATGATGCACACCAAGTTTATGTAGAAATAATTCCAGCGCTCCCCGGCGGGTGTAGGTGCAAGCTGTGAAATATCTTTTTCTAACTGTAGTTTCCCATCTATAGAAGGATTACCATGCATTCTCGAATTACTTAATCTGTGGCATGTCACTTTCTGCATAAGAAAAAAGTCAGGATCTAAAAATCTGGGTCGCTATAGTTTGTGCTAGTGAATTTAATTAATTTTAAATAGAATTTATTATTTTCAAAGACCATTATTAATTAATATTGATAATATAACATATAACGTATTATAATAAAGTATCATTGAAAACAAAAAAGGTCTGTAGAATTAATAAAATTTTGCAACCTGAAAATATCATTCTGCTTACGGTAAACACAGTCGGTAGCCTTGCGCTCCGTTTACAACGGATTTGAACGGAACTTGGCGCCAGATTCTACCGAATCTGTAGATCAGGCCAAATATGAACATACCAAAAATTTTTATGTGGCCCTATCAGTTCATATCAAGCCTGATCAGAATATTTTTTCACGGTTATATGAATAACATATGTTCATATATGCTTCATGTGTGTCATATTCAGATACTGATGCCATAAGTATAAATTTTTTTGTTCAAAATAAAAATTTTTATAAAACTATTATTTCTCCTCTACAACTTCTTATCTAGTCGTTCTGCACTTACTCTTGTCGCAGTAATTTCCCTCGCGAAATTCAAGCAATTTCTTATCTTTTTTCTTCCATTTTGTACATTTCTTACTTTACATCTTACATCTCAAAGCAACTACAAAACTAATGTATCAATATTTATAACAAAAACAGAATTTGCTTCCACGATTTATCCCATCCACTTGCATAACTTTTTTACTGCAGTCTTTCATTTTTACCGCCATCCACAATATATAAATGAAACAATTTTCTGAGAAAAAGTAAAAAAATTGAATTATAAAAAACTAAATAGATTATTGCCACCGAACGTGTATTTTTTAATGCCGCAGTGATAACGTGACAAGAATGACGATAGATTTTAGCGGAGATTGGATTGTCGCAACTGGGATCACATAATATTGAACTTCTTTCCTTCTTTCCGAGCTTTTATTTCTTTACTCTATTGATAAACACATGCATCACACATCACAAGTAACATATATATGAACTTCGTACGTTGGTGTAGGTAATATTAAAGAAAGCAAAGAAGGACAAATAGCGAAGGGCACGGGTGAAAGTAACGGTTATGTGATGAGAGTGCGAAAGAGAGAAAACTGGGTTCTTTGATCTGACCACCTGCGGCAAAAACACTCTCCACTCTATCCATTCTCCTGTACTATGGCTACAGATCTTTTTCGCTCCTCATCTTCTATCCACCCAAAGCTAGTTTTGTTCCGTCCCTGTTTGTAGGTACTTTTAAAGATAGCACTAAAGAAAAGATACGTTACACAAAATAACAAAACAAAGAACAATAATAAACCACTGTTGTATTTTCCTGATTTAGATTCTTTTATTAAACAAATAACCGAGCATTCAGATTTGGTATTTACATTTACAATTTTTTTATAATAAAAGTATTATGACTTCCCTAAAACACGACAATGAATGACGAAATTTATCAGTTTTTCCTGTATATAATACAATATAATAACAAATTAATTTTATTTACCTTGTACAAACTAATGGCTCATTATATTCGACTTTGGAATAAAAAAATTCAATGGACCGGCTTGCGCCATTAAAACTTTTTTTTCGTTTCAATGAGATCGAATCCTCTTTTGTGAACATTTTTGTTCAAATTATTTAATGAGAATTTTTTTTTTATAGGGATAATTTTAGAGTTGAATTTTTCAATGAAATTCTCATTAGCAAATTTTACAATGAAGAAAGTTTTTATTGAGGAATAAATTATGGTTTAAACTAAACTGAAAAGTAGAATTCAGTTTTTAATGATTTTTTAATAAAAATAAAGTGATTAATAAAAAATATTTATCCTATATGTAAATTATTACTGAAATATTTTAAAAGCATTTCGCGCTTTTTTTACAATAAATTTTTTTTTTTGTTAATCAATCATTCTTATTTTAAACTTATTTAAAATAATATAAATTTATTACTTACTTTTATTAGTTTAGTTTGTTATTAAACCGTGTCTTATATTTTTTTTTATTATCAACAATTTTGTATATTTAAATAAATAAATAAATAAATATCAGGAGCGTTACAGTGATATGATAGTTTATAAAATGTTAACAAATTCATTTACACTGATCAGTGTAGCTTAAAATTCTTTCGAGAGAATAAATTTCATTAAAAACATATGGGCATTCTTGTGACAAGAAATTAATTTTTTGTAAATTTTCGACAATTATATTTATTATGTAAAGAAATCAAAATTTTTCTCACAGTAACTTTCTTGTAGGAAAATAGTTTTCTAGATAGAAACAATTTTAGATAGACAAATTGAAAATTTTCATACAAAATTGTTTTACCCCAAATTTAAAAAACTTTTTTCCAACAAAAAAGTTACTGCTGTGAGAAAATTTTTGATTTATTTAGCTAAGAAATAAAATTGCTGAAAATTTCCAACAAATTGATTTTTTATTGCAAAAATGTTCATTTTTTTGGAAAGAAATTTTTTCTCTCAGTGTATTTATTAAGAAATTATATAAATCGAACCCTGTTCCCACTCTTTCGAAATGCAGGCTCCGAGCCGATTAGGCTGTTGCCAGCCTTTAAAAAATAATTAATTATCAGTTAATAAAATTTAAAGTTCAAGCTAATAGAAGCGATGTAAAAAATCAGTACTGAGTATCGAAGTAAAAATTTATCGATAAAAATTGATGAAGGGTTCACAAAAAAAAAAAAAAAATGCGGCAAGGGCAACTATATTTGGAGTATCATTTACTGCAGAATAGACTAAAGTATGTATTTACTATAGTTTGTTTACGGGTGATTTCAACGTGCATTAAATCTAACTCCAAGTATAGTTGTCCTTACTGCACTTGTTTTTCCGTATTGAAATTTTTTCGGAATAATTATAATAAACTGTAATTAAAGTTACAAAATAAAAATGAAAAATAAAATGTGTGGCGTATATTGATAGCAAGGCAATGAGGACGACAGGGCGTTGCCATGAAGCCTCTGGCTCTCATTTGACCTGTGTTGGAATAGCAGATAACGTCCTAAATGCTCTCCGTTATTATGAGCTGCTCAGAGATTTCACAGAGAAGGTTAAATAAATATTCAACTTCTCGGGGCTTTTGTCCAAAAACCATAACGTATTCTGCGTTCTCTTTTTTCAAAGACCGAACAAATTCATATCATATATTTATTATAAAATACATATGAGCTTTATATTTCTCGTTTTACTTTTTGTACTCACATTCACATACATATCCACATATATCAAAAATATATGAATGCACACTCTTGAAATCACTAACAACCTCTAATATGAGTTGTAAATTAAGATCAACATTTTTTTTAACATTTCTCTCTCGTATATTTTTTCGCGAGCTTATATTTAAAGTCATAATCCCGATCATTTTTTATCTTATTTTTGGTTCTATTAAAATGGGTTTATATTATTTTATTTTTAGCGTTAATTTATCAAAGAGAGTTAAATGCGTTATTAAACTGGGAATTTTATTATTGTTATTATCATAAATGTACATGTTGAAATTAATATTAATGTTAATAACAATATAAATATTTATTATAATATCACTCTTGTGTTTGACTTATCATTGTGAGTAAATATTTGCTCGTTTTAAAGCTAATTGAATTATTAATAATTGTTTTTTATTCAGGAACTAAATCGAATTTGGTTAAATTATTCATTCTCAGAGGCTTTTGTTATTAAACTTTTCAAGTGCATTATTGTTAAAGCATTAAAATAAATTGAAGTAAATTTTTTTGTTTTTAACGAAAATTAAGAATTATTTAACTGTTTATTTTAATATTTTTATTCCGTTTGAATTCTGTAGAGTCTTGAATTATTTTTTAATGCGATTTTAATGTCATTTTGATCCTTTAAGAAAAAATTTATTTTAATCAAGTCTTAAATTTCAAAGCTTCAAAAGTAATGAAAGTAATAATATTTCGTTTTATCTAAATATATATTCGCTGAAATTAACCAATGAATAACTCGTTGACATTGGACGGATTCGAATCCGGAACCTTACGCTAGAGTCTTAGTTTCAGTTACTGCAGCGCTCTATGGTCTATTAATTTTTTTCAATAAATCATTTATTTAGTTTGTTAATAATAATTTCTTGATTATTAATTAAATTTAAAGTAATTCAATAATTATTGTATAATAAAAATAAATTTATTTTCTTTCCTCTCAGTATATATTCAATTTCCATTCCGAAATTAATATAAATGACATACGTATTCAATATATTGATTTTCTATTGTAATTTTTTCAAGTCCAATGCTAAAAAGTGGTACTTTGTAGTTACTTTTGAGGATATATGTCGATTTTATTAGTTAATTACCTATAAATAGAATATTTGAAGCTTCAAGTATCATTAGTACATAGTAATTAAAAATTGATACCACAATTCAATGAGCCAACTGCACCAACACAGGACGTGTAATTTACTGACACAGAAAGGATTTCCTGTCACTTGTGAAAATATGAGCCCTTAATATTAATATTAAGGTTGTCCGCCGCGCACTTTTCGATTTCCCATAAGAATAACACAGGAAAAAAGTTTTTTTTTTGTTCTGATTTTTGTAACTAATGAACCATCGATTGCTTTGGAATTTCGATCAAATATTAACCACTTAAGTAAATAAGTAACTGAAAATTAAGAAATACAAAAATCAAATACATATAAAAGAATAAATGGAAATTTAATATATGAAAGTTTATAGGAGTGAAAAAAAAAGAAGGATGGCAAAATTTGGCACGATATGACCCCTACATACGTCACATTTGTCAAGTGGGAGATTTGATAAAATTATAGACAAATGTTGTGTAAATACGAAATGTTCGCGCCAGAGCATTTGGTAAATTCGCACTCTACTGCATCAGTGGTGCTGATTCTGACGCGCACCCTGATAGTCAACTCCCCGAGGCATATAGACGGTTACGCGCCAACCGGCATAATTATTCTACACGCGGTGGCCAGCTACACGTATATATATATATGTTTGTCATATATCCATTTTGGTGACTTGATTCTTTTGTCGCCTATATCTACGCCCAAAAATCTTACCAATCGACGACCAATTGAAATTTTGATATAAAATTAATATTTTGAGTTATTTTTGAAATTTTCTATAATTTATCCATTTTGATGACAGTATATAATTTATATACAAATGATATATCATTCGCATGCGCACAATAGAGATTTTATTACTTGAAAAAAACAATCATTTTTTTTTATTTTTTACATGAATTTTCATTATGTAAAATAGTATTATGTACTCTATGAACAATTGAACTTTTAAATAATTTTCATATATTAGGAAAAATTAACTGATATCACGTTGGAAGCTTTACATTATGTAGAATCAATCAGTTTTACTTCAAGCCTTATCGGTTGAGCTAAAAGTTAATTTGATTGATTCTACTGTATGAAAAACTTATTTTCGTTATTTTTTCTGTAGACTAATAATGAAAAATTAAAACAAATTTTCTACAAAATATTCTGTATTGTGAATAAATACTGTAACAATCGATAAAAAAAAAAAATTTCCCGAACCACCAGTTTTTAAATCCCTGATTAAAAATAGTGATTGAAATGAATTGAGAATCATTCAATCCATGCAAAATGTATATCTATATATTTGTCAAGTTGAATCATTTTTAATCGCTTTGAGCCATTTCGAATCTTTTCAAATATCTTTTTCTAATTAGGGAATACATGCAACACTCTTTTTGTAATCTCCATAACTTTTGAAAAATAAAACTAATTCTTTTAAATTTTATTTCAATGTGTCCGTAAATTCGTTGTGACAAAATGATTAAAAAATCACAATTCTATTATTATTCGTTTGATTATAAAATAATAAAAATGTGTACTGTCAAAGCTAAAAAATTTACATCTCAGGCTGCCATATACAAAAAAAATATATAAACAAAGTTAGTGAAGACCTGCTTCTTATATCGGAGGGTGCTAGATGGCGTCAGCAAAGATTTCCATTCTATTCGCGGGAATTTTATTATTCTGTAATCTAACAGAGTGTTGTTTTTTTTAACTTCCCGCTAAGAAAATTGAAAATTTTCAAAAATCGGAAAGTTATTGGTTTCACCCCGTTTTTCGAAAATCGAGTTCTCATCAGATCTTGACGTTTTGAGGTCCTAGGAAGCTTCCCTGACTATTCCCCCAATGATGTCCGTATGTATGTTTATATGTATATATGTATGTATGTATGTATGTATGTATGTATGTATGTATGTATGTATGTGTGTGTGTGTGTGTGTGTGTGTGTGTGTGTGTGTGTGTGTGTGTGTGTGTGTGTGTGTGTGTGTGTGTGTGTGTGTGTGTGTGTGTGTGTGTGTGTGTGTGTGTGTGTGTGTGTGTGTGTGTGTGTGTGTGTGTGTGTGTGTGTGTAACCCTTCTATAACTTTTGAACGGCTTGACCGATCAATTCCAAAAACTAATCAGCTCTTAACATCGAAAAACCACGTCGATCGCCACCAAGCCGGGCAAAATCGGTTGATTCGTTCGTGAGTTATCGTTGACGAAAGAAATAGAATAAAAGCGTTTTTTTCGAATTGCACCGAAACTTTCGGTCTTATCAATTTGTGTTTAAAAATTTATCATAGAATTTGAAAAAGTGCGTCGAATGCCGCTAACCGCGTGAAAAGCGGTTCATTCATTCAAAAGTCATTGCGGTTTGAAAATTCAAAAAATAGTGTTTTATTAAGCTTCTATCAGACTTTTGAGCTCGGAGAGCTCAAAACTACATGCAAATCATATTTTTGAGCTCTTCGAGTTAAAAAACGTAATAAGCGCAATTTTGAGCGCTTAATTACGAAAGTAGCGAAAAGTTGCAGGGATGGCCTTCAGGGTCAACCGTTTTCCTAATTTTTTTCTTAAAAATTAAATGAGCGTTATGAGGCGTGCACTTTTAGATTTCCAAAACTTAAAAAAAAAATCTAATCCATTTTATCATTATTTACGCAATGCTTAAGGTTTGAACGAATATAACGCAATTAATATGGTTTACTATTCATGAAATTTAATTATGTTTTGCGACAAAGATTCAATTATGTATTCATAAACTCTTACTCCCCGAAAAAGATCAAATTTGGGTCACTAAATTACGAGTTATGGTTCTTAATCCAAAATTTAGCGCTTAATGTTGTTTTGAAAAATTTTTTTTGAACTTTTGCAAGGTCACCCAGAAAATAAAGATAATAATAATTAAGTTTTCGCTATTATTAACTCCTAATTCATTATAAGCTAGATTGTAAATTACATGACACGTGTCAGAGTAATTGATAAAGACATATCTATTTATCGCGTTGTATTTTGCTCCGAACAAAGGAATAGAGGGATGCACGACGACGCCCTAGTAGCTAGTATAGTAAGGCACGAAGTAGTTTTGTAGCGGAAGACATCGGACAAATGGGGTTGTTCCGCGGACAGGCAGGTTATCTCGGTCAGTCGTCAACGCTGCCAGTGCGGTCAAAATCGGTTGATTCGTTCGTGAGTTATCGTGAACGAAAGAAAACCGAAAAAAGAGTTTTTTCGGGATTACTCTAAAATTTTTGATTTGATCAATTAAATCCTGAAAATCACTTATGAGGATGATGAAACTGCGTCGAACGCCGTCAACCGCGTGAAAATCGGTTGATCCATTCAAAAGTTATTGCGATTTGAAAAATCCAAAAATAGTGTTCTACGAAACTTCTTTCAGACTTTTGAGCCGGGAGAGCTCAAATGCATCAAGATATTATCTCTCCGAACTCAGTGAGCTCAAAATATCAAATAAATTATATTTTGAGCTCAAAAATCTTAAAAATGTCAGAAGTACAATTTTAAGCGCTCAGGTATGGAATTAGCGGGAAGTTGCAGGGATGGCCTTTAGAGTGAACCGTTTTCCTAATTTTTTCTTTCTGTGATTGATATTTTATTTTGTTTGAAAAAATTACAAATAACACGAGCGCTTAAGGCATGCACATTTGGATTTTTCAAGCTTTTCATAATTTGTTAATAGAAAAATTTCAAACCAGAAATATTACACTGAACACGGCAAGAAAATTCTAGGAAAATTTCTAATAAAACTATCGTAATGCTGGATTATACTTGTATTACCAGTAACTTTCAAATATTTTAGACAAAAATTTCTAGCGCTGCCTCCGGATCTTTCCAATAGAACTAACAAAATTTACGGTAGTTGAATTGGAATGTTTTTCAATTAGTGTATGTTGGCCGTGCACAGCGCTAGACTCCGAACTTATGTAAATGCTGAAGGACAGAAATTTACCTCGGATAGCGTAGAGGGAGAGACTCTGGTTGCCAACTAAGAGTTTTAGGTTCAATTCCTGATCGAAAATTCCAGTTTGTTTTTTCAGTTATTGTAAAGTTACCAATAAGTCCAATCACCTATCCTTCTTCCTCCTTGAAATTTCTTTTAAAAAATCCGACGGTCAATTTCCACGATAGTTGAAATGTAAAGTTCACTAACACATTCTGTATTGGATTTTTTAAGTCTCTTGCTAGTTTTATTTGTTGAGTAAAATTTACAATAGTAGATTGTAAAAATTATTAAATGACAAGTATGCTCCGCCATTACTATTTTATTTAATAAAAATAACAATAGTAAAATAGTAAAAATTCCTTTAATTTTCTTTTCGTGAGTAAATTCTTTATTAATTGAAGAATGAATCTCGTTTGAATTATCTGTTTGATGGTACACAAATTATCTCGGTTTTTAGGCGGAAAAAATTTTTTGATTACTGCGCATTCTACAATCCTTAGAATTATGATTCGAGGAAAATATTCCATACCTTTACTTAAAAATGATCAAAAAATAACCTAGTACTCGCTTGCCATCCTCAATTATTTAAATCTTCCACCACTCGAATTTAAATTTAAAATCCCTTGTAAGCAAGCGAAAACGCAGTAAAAAATTTTAATGTCTCCATTTCAACCTTTATAAAAGTTAATTTATTTTAGTATTTGTATACTTTTCCTCTACCCGGGTAACAGCGACTCTGTAAAGAGTAAAAATAATTATATTCTGAATTCAGAGGGTAAATTTACCTCTTGTAATTGTGAACACATATATACATCTCTCTATCTGTAAATGATTCTGGTAGTTACATGGTTGTTTCTCATGATGTTCGCGCATGAAAAGATCGTATAGGAAACATGTTGTTTTATGATATTCCGTTAGTTAACACACGACATACGACTAGACCTCCATTCGCATCATTATCGTTTTTTTACTTTCTAACCTCTGACTCTCTTCTAAGTACATACGATGCTGGTGTTCATATGTGAGGGAATTTTTCAAAAATGAAAAATGAAAAACAGTAATTAACTTGCTAAGCCGCTAATTAAAATTCTACAGAATTTTTAACTGAAATAGTTATCTTGTCGCTCTAAAAAATTTTTTGTATAGATAGATCGAAGTAAAAAAACACGTCCGTTTCCATTGTTCATCGTTGTTGGTTAAAATTTATAATGATTTACAAACTTAATCTTGACGCCCATGTATCATCAAGAAAGTTGCTGTCGAGTTTCCCGTAAACGTCGAAATATATCAATAGTTGAGCAACTACTAAATATCCTAGTGGTCTGACTTCCCCTATCCCTATCCCGGAAAAGGAATAACCGCCATTGGCGTTTTCTCACAATATCCACCGCTCTGTTCTCGGCTACCAATTCTGTTCCGAGTTTATAGTTCCTGGTTTTCAATTTATACTTCTCGGGTCCGGGTTTCCTGCTCTGTCTTCTACCTTCTTGTTCTACCTTATTGTCATCCCTTCTGCATCAAATCTTTTATTTATTATTCACCAAATCCATTTCATGTAGAATTACAAAGCTTTTAATTACTTTTGCAAACCTTTTTGTTGTTAATTTAAAACTATTATAATTAAATTGAATTATACTTCTGTGTAAGTGATGACATTTACGAAATTTCAGTGTCCTTTCATTTCATTAGAAATCTCGGAATTTTGTTGTCAATTAAAACTTAAGATTCTTCTATTACTGTTGTAATTGCACGCCCCAAAAAACAAAGCGAGTTGTCTTTTTTCTTTTACGACAAAATTGTTTTGTTTCATTTAATGTTCTGACTTGAAAATTGATAATTCTATTGGAGTAGAAAGTTATAAATTTGAGTTTGATCTTGAGAAATCGAGTTTTAATTTAAATAAATTTTGAAGTCAATTGGTCGAGCCATTTCAAAGATGTTTGAAAAATAAATACCAAGAATATATTTTTTTTAGCTATTTTGAAATAACTTCCAAATTCTTCGACTAATTAACTTAAAACCTCAAATAAATTTTTTGTGCTCAAAAAATTGCATCCAATGCAGTCGAAAAAAATCAAAATTGAATCATTCATTTAAAAGATATCTTAGTTTAAAAATCCCAAAAGAATATTTTGAATCAAATTTTAGAGTTTTAGTTTTTTCACGTTGAAATATCAACTAATAGGTAAATTACAGAACGTTTTGAGTTAAGAAACGGAAAAAGTTTGATAGGCCCTGCAGGTTCAACCGTTTTATAAATTTTTATTTTCTTGAAAACGAAACATGAAAATTTTGAGGATAAAAAATGTTAAAACCTCGAAATTTTTCTAGTGAATAATGATCATTTGGATGCAATCATTCTTTAGCTTCAACTCCATCATTCAATGAACCCGACGGCTAACACAATTTTGAAACAAAAATAGAACACACTCAATATATCTTTGAATTAATCTCGAAAAATTTTTTGTGATATTTCAGTTTAGGTGACTCCATATTTCAAGCTTTTAATTTTTTTCCATTTTTCGGGATATTAATGGTTTGATTCTAGTGATGAATAATTACTTTCTCGTTACAATAATTTAATTTTCCTAATAATTTAATTTTTTAAAGGGAAATGAAGCATAAATTCGTATCAGGATCAAGATCTGCTGATAAAACTTAAAAAAAAAATAAATTTTTTTTCGTAAAAATAAAAATGTTTTGCATCGTATATTAAAAATGATGAAATTTGGAAGCTCTACCAGGGTATCCTTCACTGCGAAACAGCGACAATCTGATATAGAGTGCACACGATTCCAATGACGCTTAAAATATGTTTAAAAAATAAGTAAACCCTACGCCACTTTGGAAAGTTTTGTGCCCTCAATGTCCCACTTCTGGATTTGAAAATGTAAATACGATAAAAGCAGCTCTTCGGAAACTTTTATAAATTTCGGAAGGGGACTTGCGCAAACACACCAGCTCCCACAAAAGTTGCAATTAAAATATATGTTTGTCATTTGAATCGATACCCAAGTAGCAGCAAATTTAGGTATGACGAGGAAACTGAAAAGTGTTACAAAAATAAATTGAATTCAGATCACTGAAAACTAATAATAAAAAGAAAAATAAATAAATAAATGAAAAAAAAAAAAATAAACATAAAAAAGCATAAGCTTCATTGTCGACACTGTAAATTGTCTCGTCTCTTTCGCCCGAATCGTTCTTTCACAAAACAAACGTTATACACTACTCACAGTCGGAGTCACGTGAATTGGGCGGTTACGATCATCGTAAAACCGTGCGTTTAATCAACTCGACAAAGCAATGCCTCCTCATTTTCGAGCTTCCAGAACATTTCGATTCATTCGTTGAACCAAGCTTCAATAGTCTCTGTCCTTCTTACTCCAAAATGAACAAACCGATTCTCTTCTGTTTTATACTCATAAATAACTACGAACTTCGTACGTGCAATGACTCCCTGTTGAATTCTCTCATTTATTTTTAACGGTTTAAATAAATATACTATATTGAACAAAAACTTTAAAAAACAATTGTTTTTAGGTTAAACTTTAATATACCAAGTTTTTATTTTCGATTTTTTGCCCATAAAAAAGGCCGTTCAGCTACTGGAATCGAATTTTATCGAGTTTTTTCATTAATAAGTAAATTTTTTGAATCACTCCACTAATTTTCCGCATAGATGAACTTGAATTCAACACGGAGAAAAAAATATTGTTAAAATGACTATCCAACGTATCCTTAAATGACGTTTCCTTAAAATAACAATCCAGATTTCTGATTTAAGGATTCATTTGTTTCCCGTAAACATACAGAGAATAGTTCTTGTAAATATATGTAGTTACGTTCAAATAGGTTACTGTTTCGTTAACGTACGGATCTTTATAGTTGAGTCAACTGAATATTATGCCTAAAATAATGGATATGGATCGTCATTTTGACTATCTGCTGTATTGGGAAATCTTCCACTTAAATACGCTACCTGACGGATCAAGTGTGAACTACTCTAAGCAGGTCGAGTTTAATCAGCGAATATCATAATGTGCCGAAGCCGTAGTTAAAAATGGTTTAAATTCTTTTTTAAAATATTGAGTAATGAATTATTATCTATAAGCTAAGTTATAATGAACAATAACATCAATTTTAACACCTGATCAGAAATTTTTAAGCATGGAGTTTCCTCCACGAGAAAATAAAAATAAAACTTTCTGCTGCGTGTATGAGTGTAATAGCTATAATAGCAAATCTAGTAAGAACAATTCAGTTCGATTTTACACTTTTCCTCCGGCAAATTATAGTTCTAAGGTAATAAAAAAAAATAAATTTGGTGAAGATGAAGTTATAGCCCGACGATTAGAGTGGATAAGTGTATTAAAAATCAGAAATGAAATTACACAGTCCAAGAGAGTGTGTTCGTTACATTTCATAAAAAATGACTTTATACCAATATAAATATTTTTGTAATCACAAAAAAAAAACAGTAATTATAAGCTGTGAAATTTTTTTTTTAATACAATGTAATAAGTTAGGTTTACATTACTAGAATAAAAATTTTTGTAAAACAGAGAATTGTAATTATAGTTGTAATTTTATAACTACAATAATAAGAATAAGTTACATAAACAATTTTTAAATAATTAAGAATTTTTATGATTGGGTTGAGTGCATGCAATTTCATGATGCTGAAAGTAATAGACATCTGACAATTTTTAGGATTTTTTTTAACAGACAGATTCTTACAAAAATAAAAAAATTCACATATAGAAATTTTAAGGAGCTAAAAGTGAAACTTTTCTAAAATATTTTTTTTGTACTAATTTATTTCTTATAAAAAATAAAATTTGACAGGTTGACTGCTGATTTCATTATCATGCAAATTCACAAATTTTTTTAATTGAAATTTTCATTATTTATTAAATTTATATAAAAATTTTGATTTTAAGACACGGTGTCAATACGCGATTGAATATAAAAACACGGCAGCTAATTTAAAAATGCGTCTTACAGTAGTTACTGCTTCTGCCGCAAGGAGAAGCCACGCCCCCGGCTGATTTCCCAATATCTGAATTGGCTAAATAAATGTCTGAGAAATATTTATGCCAAGTTTCATTAAGATCCGTTGAGAATCGTGGGACCTAGGTTAGATATGTGCCGCGTTGTAACTTTTGAACCAAATGCACTTTTTGACAACTTAACGGGGTCGAAAAATGACAAAAATTACCAAGTGAGTTTTCATGAGGATAAATATAATAATTATCTTTTTATAGAATCCACACGGATAGAAAAGTTAACTTGATTCAAGAAAAAAAATCTTGAATCAAGAACATCATTTTAAAAAAATTGTCTCATGAGTCAAGAGTAAAAATTGTTGGCTCCAGAATACTTTTCTTCCATATTCTATAAACTCCCATTGAGGAGATACTTTCTTCATCCTATCTCAACTCTTATCCTTTCGGCATCTTGTTATATGAATGTGGAACGCTTCACGTGAAATTAAGCCGTAACTTACATTCTTTCTCGTTTCCCAGGAGTATATCATTTTCTTAGCTCAAAATAACTTCTTAAAAACAGTTTTTTTTAAATCAAGATTATTTCTCTTGAATCAAGTAATTTTTAACTTCCCGCTAAGAAAATCAATGATTTTCAAAGAATCAGTTCATTCATTCAAAAGTTATTGCGGTTTGAAAATTTGAAAAATAGCTTTATCAAATGTCTATCAGACTTTTGAGCTTGAAGAGCTCAAAAGCATACAAAAGCTATTTCTTTGAGCTCAGAAAGCTCAAGATAACACATAAATAGCATTTTTGAGCTCGAAGAGCTCAAAAACTTCATAAGTGCAATTTCAAACGTTTAGGTATGGAATTGGCGGGAAGTTGCAGGGATGGCCTTCAGGGTCAACCGTTTTCCTAATTTTTTTTAAGTGTACACAGAACGAAACAATTCTTAGAATAAATTCTCTTGATTCAATGCAAAATTTAGAAAGAAAAATTTTATCTTTAATAAAATAAAATTTTCCTCTCTCAAAAAAATTTTTTTTCGTTTCAACCCAACTTCGGTCTTATTTTTCTGAATTTCTTTCTGTGCAGAATAAATTAATTCATCTTTGTTTTAGACTGCATCAGATACAATTTTTCAATTCAATGAACCAAAACGAAATAAAGTTTATTATGTTTTTCCATTCTATAGTCACACAAATCAAAAAGGTTTTGACTACCAATCCACCCACAAACTTTTATCATCAAATTACTGAATTAAGTTCGTAGTTTTATTTATAAATCCTTAACTTGTCAAATGAATATAATAGAATAACTTTTGAAATAATTTAAATACTATTATCTCATCCTGGAACAAACGACTTTGAAAATATGCAGAGTATAGTCTAGAATCTAGAATCTGAAATCTAGAATCAAGATACGTAAATGCGGCTTGGATTAAGGTACATGTACGTAATTCCTTCTGATCCAGAGGTTAAAATATGAGAACAGGAGATGTGCGGCTTTGAAACACACCGAGGCTTAAGTTTCAAATATGTTTATCAACCCAGCTTATGTGCTCCTGTAATATCCCTGTGAAAACTTTGATACACGTACTGAACTCTACAGTACTGTACTGTTTAAACGATAACGCTGGCAGAATAAACATCATATTTATTGTACATCACAAGGACGGTTAATTATTTTCGATTATATCGGGTTTTCATTGCAATGTCGTTGTTATTTCATTGAAACATCGCAGAACACTGGTAATTTGCATCAAACTCGATGGTGTGTCATTGTCAGTAATTGAAAAACGGTTAATTAAAACATGATTTGCATCGGAAAAATTTTAAAGAACAACTGTTTCAATTATGCAAAGTATAGTAATCAACATAAATCAATTTTTAAAGTAAGCTTTTCAAAATGTCACTTTTTTAACTCTTTTTACTTTTTAAAAGTTGGAAGTTTTTGACTTTTAACATTTAAGTATTAATCCGATAAGATTTTATTAGATTTGGAAGTCAATCTGCCACGCCGTTTTAAAGATAATCATAAAATAACAACCCCAAAAAAGAAACTTCGACCAATCGACTCGAAACTATTTATTCACTTTTTGTATTTTAAAAATTGTATTCAATATCGTCATCAAAATTAAATTATAATGACACGTTTGAAAGATATCGCAATTTAAAAATTAAATAAAAAATCTTTGGAAACAATTCTCAAATTTTTGAGCTTAAAAATTAACTCGCAGGCTTGGCTTGAAAATATTCAAAATTTTGAAGATATTCTGATAGGTCAAACATCCTTTTAATTTTTTTTGATGTGATACAATTATATTTAATTTTCTAAAATCACTCTAATCAGTAAAATCGCTGCTGAATCGATTACTATTTCCGCTAATATTCACTGAAAGTGATTATTCCGCTTCACTGATATATTAGTTGAAAATGAATGATTTAAATCTGGTACCAACTCCACGGTTAATCCTCGCTAATGTCAATATTAATGCAACAATTTTTCACTGATATAAACTACAAATTGCAATTTAATTACAAACATTTTGACGTTGCATTAACCACTTACAATTACTATTGCTAAATGAATGATGTATTATGTAATCAAATAACCAAATATATGTAAATTTCTATCAACCTTTTCCGTTAATTATAGAGATTAGGTCGATAATATCGTAAGTTTAATTAAACACGCATATTCAGTAACCAACATGCCTAATCCACCTGTTATTTCACGGCATTAACCGGAAATACTAAGCATTTACTCTCAAGTGAATAAGGGGACATTAGATGGGAATTTAATTTTGTAAAGTAGCTGTGATACTTTAATTTGGGACTTTTGTGTGGGAAATGTGATAAAGTTGTTTATTATCTGAAAAGCGAGTAAGATGGATAAGAATTAGCCGTAGCAGCAGTAGCTGAAATAAAAGTTGTTCGGAAATCAAGAAGTATGCAGTTAAAGTTTAAATTCAGAGAACTCGCAATCAAACTCTTTTATCGGAACCAGTGAATAATTCTACTCTAACGTTAACTTATTGGCTCTTTTTACTTTTACTTTGATTGTACTTGAGAACTTTTTAGAAGACGTAGTTTATAATTAGGCTTTCGTTCGAAGAGCAAACAATGTTTGGATCCGATTTCAGATTCAAGAACTCTGTTCTATATTTAAAGTTAGAAGACTGAAATTTCAATTGCTGACAAATTTAAATAGAAGTTCATCATAGTTACATTTACTCAAAGTCTAAACAATTTTTAACGCGCTTTTGTCACCTTAATCTGTGCGTATATCAATATTGTAACGTCTTTGAGTAGCATTTTTTATCGACTTCAAAACATCGTAAATTTTAAAGTTTACGAACAATTCAAGGATCGATGACTATAGAATAATTTAATAAGCATATCCTAGTTTGCTCACCAGGATTATCAGAATAAAGAAATGACTAATTTTGCAAGTTAAACGTATACCATTTTTGAAATGTTCGTGAATATTGTCCTTCTTTTAATTAAGTGAAATATTACAATTTACAACGACAGAAAGATTTTTTCATAAAATTTGAATAGCTGTCATTAATTTAATTGTTAATTAATGATTTGATAAATATTTATTTATAATTAATCAATCATTTATCTAATAAAATTAAGGAACAGTTGATTGATATTTTTTAATAGTTAAAGAATATTAATTAACAATAAACAAATGATATATATTAAAATTTATGGTTGATTGAAGTTAGCTTAGTATCGAAATAACTCGAAAACATGGACCCTGATTCCTTATTGGTTCAGGATTAGAGCGCGCGCTTATCCGAGCAATTTGAATTCCTATTCGTTTATTAACACACAATATTGAAACTATCAATAAATAATTATTTGTAGTTAATAAATATTTGTCGACTGTTGATAAACATTTATTTGAACCCGTTGAGTAAAAATTAAGTACCGAAATTTTATTTAGATACGTTTTTAAACCCTATCAGGTAGATTAAGAGTTTTTCTATGAAAAAATATAGCCCACAAAATAAATAATTAAAAGTGATTGTAGATTAGATAATATTTTATTTAATATTGCAAGCAAGATACATTTAGTCCTAAAGTTAATAATTAATTGTCAATAAATTCAGTGTTTCTTCTAAAAGAATATTTAGTAAATGCTAAAAAACAATTGCTACTACTTGATAAATTAATAAACTGTCCCTAGATAGTGAAATCGATTTATTAACAGTTAATCAACTTTCTTATCACTGTAACGCTTCTGGTTTTTAATTATACTAAAAAACTTGAATGTAATAAGTTATGATTAAAACAAATAAAAAACACGGTTTTATAGCAAACTAAACTAACAAAAGTAGAAAATAATTGTGAGTGATTTTTGATGTTTGAAATAAGAATAGAGTGCTTAATAAAAAAATTTATTTTATTATGAAATAAGCGTGAATTGCTCTTGAAGATACTTTTGTAATAAATTTACTTTTATAAATATATCACACAATAAAATGTTCACAACAATTTCTTCAAGCACCTGCACTTCTTTTACAGTAAAACAAATTTTTTTGTTAGTCATTGACCCCACTTCAAATTTACTGAAAAACATTGAAAATAATTTCTTACCAACTAGTTTGGTTTTCAATTAAAGCTGATTCTATAATTTTTTAAAACATAATTTATCATCTCCAAAAACGAAGAAGTTTCCAAAATTCTTCGCATTTTAATAAAATTTTTTCTAAAAAACACAAAAACATCCAACATTTAAGATCGTCCGTCAGGTGAACAAGAGAATAAGACTGCGTGGTAATTGTAATAGTTGACTGACGATGTGGGATGTGGGAGATGGTTTGGCGGTGGGTGAAAAACTAGGGTGGCGCCGGAGGCCGCGCCGTCGCCCAGCATCCCCCGTAAAACGCCCGTCTTTCTACAGAGGCGCACCCTACTCGGATCGCACCGGGTGTATCCGCTAGTCATACGTTGGCCCACCGAGAGCGAATGTCCTTTCGCGCGCTATTCTCCACTGATTAATCCACGTTGAACTACAACAATTCCTGTTTTGATCGATTTCTTACGTATTTAGTGACCTATTAATAGGAATCAATCATCACGCCTCACTATTTACAACCGCGTTACTTAGACTTTTGCTAAACATCAGTAGTCACACAATCAGTGAAATAGATATCAACACTCAGGACAACTGTGATGTAACATCAAAGACAGCAGTATCAAATTATCCTGACGAAGAATAGCCCCGCAATCAGAGTGATGAAATTGATGAGTTATTAATAATCAGTGATGAGTGGAGTGTAAACGTGTGTTGGATGCCTAAGTCCAGTGTACTAAAGCGCATGGTGGGCTCAATGGGATCACCCCTTGTAGTGATATCACCCGGAGAAGAGTTAACAATATCAGCAGCTGTGCTACAATCAGTTTCATCGGTGGTAGTATCGTTATCATTAGCTTCACATTATCCGTCTGGCAAACATCAACAACTACTGTTGAAGCAACAACAGCATCATCACAGGCCACATCAACAAAGTCAGCGTCAGCTACCTCGTCACCACAACCAGCTGCACCACAAGGAACGTCATCAGTGTGTCATTGACACAATTACACGGTGATTACTCCCATTGTGTTGGTTAAAAAGTTATAAACAATTGGATCTAATAAAACAACTCTCTCAAATATGGATACTATTTTGATAATAGGGATCTGCTTTCTTTGCTACGAATTCTGTGATCTAATCAGACGTTACACCACGCCAATTACCACCAACTCCCAGGATTTTCGATCATCGACCCCTCCGCCACGCATTTACTCCATTTCTCACAAGATACCTCAGAATTCAGCGAAATGTTGTTCCCAGTAAATTTTTAGGAGTGTGACTTTGAATTCTCTGCTGATTGATGACTGCCGATTGATCAGAAGAGAGCTAAATGTAATAATGAGCAGGAAGCAAGGAGCTTAAAGTTCATTGCTTCGTCTCGTGAGTGATATTGAATGAGTCTGTTAACTAAGTGAAACTACTCGGAAGTGAGTGCTGACATTCTCCGCTCAGTTTAGTCCGTTGAGCTTTTAACCTAATGATAGAGTGATTTTGAGTTTGTCGTGGGATTTAATCTTACTAATCAATTGTATTGTGAATTCAACAAAACGGATACGACACTTTTAAAGAATTATTTTAACGATGCTTGCTCATTGATGGCAAAAGAACTTCTCATTTCAGTAATACCGGCTTACTTTCGGCAAAATGATTCGGGACTAGAGTATCAAATCTGATTGTGTTTAATGAAACACTTAAAGTGCTTTTATTCGTTTGATGAGAAATTTATTGGATTTGGTGTAAGTGTTTTTCGATTGTACCTTGTTCATTGCTCATTGTTCGATGAAGGTCAATGATCTCCAATGCAATGGAAGATTAAATGATGATGATGCGCTAGCTTGCAGAATGTGAAACTCCGCATTTGATGATAAAACTTTTCTGGGTGACCAGATCGTAAAATTGCTGAAAGTAACTGAGCTTAGTATACATATATATCAAGAGGCATGGACTCACTTGAGCGATTGATGAGTTCAGCGCCTCACTCTTCAGCCTTACCAGCGGCTTTTCGTACGCAAAATGCCTTTGTCCAAGCAAGTTTGTGTTCAGTTATCGGGCGAAAGGGGCGTCATTTGACGGGCACCTTTTGCCTGACTGGTGATACTATGGAAGGCATCATTCAGTGTCTTGTTTTCCTGAAAGCCTTTTCGGTAAGAGTACCACTACAATCACAATTGTTATTTTATGTATTTATTTAGCTCATAAACTGAAGAACCTCCAATAGTTTTAGTGAATTTGGTATTTAAATATGATGATTCGTGTGCTAAGTAGATTATTACGATGGAATACCGGCTCTATAGTTCCACAAGGGAAGCATAGAATTGATATAAGGTGATAAGAGAATCGTTTTTGGGTGTCCCCTTAGTGAATCCCAAGAAAGCCCTCAACTTTATACTTTTTCAGGAACAAAAAAGCTGGCACTTCTTTTAGCAGGGCGTTTTTTTTTATCGCTTTTATACTTTTTATTGAAAATCTCTTGAGGCGGGTGAAAAAGTTGTGATGGAAAAATGAACAAGTTAAAAGTGGATTTTAGTTAATGCTTTCGTTAATTTACGAGTAAATTGTGCTAGGTTCAAGAGATTTTACTTTTATTTTTCATCATAGGTAGGGGAAATTTGTTTAAATAATAAAGTGAGATTGAGAGTTAGAGGCGAGAGAGAGTATTTGTATGCTAATGTCTGTCTGAGATAATAGACACCCAGTCGTGAGTTGAGGCAAAGAGTGATTATAACAGGAAATAGTCACTTTGACTACGGATAACTACTTTTGTCGCGCTTGATTAATCAGCTGATTCGATTATGACGCGCGGAAGCACTGTGGTAATTTGCTTTAGGGAACTTATACTCAAGTTATTGAAGCTTTTAAGTCACTTTTGGTATTGAATTAGGTTTAATTTTAGGTTTTGATAAAATTTTCAGGGAAAATACTTTAGATTTGACAGAATTTAATCATTTTTGCCAAATTTGACGATTTGTATCGTTTATAACATACTTTCATAGGCTTTACGACTATGTAAATAACGGAATCTTTAAATTTCAGTTTTACCGACTTTAACAGATCTGATTGATTTGAAAATTTGCACTCGCATCAAAGATCATTTTTTTTACTCTGACCAGGATTATGAGGGTAAAAAAATGACCAATTTTACATCTCAAAAATACATCATCCATAGAATTATACTAAACACTGGCTTTCTCTTAATTAAATTGAATATCATAATCTAACGGTTCAGGTTTTTGATCATATTAAGGTAGTACCGTCGGTTAGAAATGTACTGCTTATAACTTAATAAAATTTGACATATCAGTGAATTATAGGAAGATAATAAGCTCATTAAATTTTTGAAGAGCTCAAGAGAATAAGTGAAAAAATAATCACCTTTTAAAGTTGTGGGGTTAAACATTAAGTCTTACAAGAAATGACAATTTTTGTTCCATTTTACAAAAAGTGTTCAGATTTCGATAAAAATTTAGGTAATGAAAAGAAATAACATATTGAATACTTTGCGTAATCAAAAGTTTATATTCAGAGGATGTGATAGCAATAATTAATATAAAACTTTCAAAAGTTATTCCTGTCTCTCTATCTCTAATGCGACTTTGTATAGGAAAATCAACTATGTAAATTAAAAAAGGCTTTGTATGAAACATTTGACGTTTTCTGTATCTGTGATACTACCTTAAAATGTATGAAAATAAATGGTATTTTATGAAAGTAAAAAGTACAGTTTGATTGCAAATCATACTAAAAAGGATAAAATAATTTTTAACGATTTTCAATAAATGTAACATAAGAATAGATTGATTAACCAAAAGTTCACTTTATCGTAACAAATAAACATTCAGTACTTTTCAAGATATTTTTGTAATAATTATCTTTTTACAAATATCTGTCAATAAAAAAGTTCAAACGATTTCATCAAACGCCTCTAATTTTTTCACATTATACGGAATTCTTTTTCCAATCACTTTTTTATTGTTTGGAATTTATTCAAAATTACTTTCTACTTTCTAGATATTTAAATTATAATGCATTGGTTTACTCTTGTTTAAAAAATAATGATTCTGAGAGAACATATTATTTACAAAGCTGGGATTTAGATTGGTCTAAATCTGAGTCTATTACCTGCTAGATCATATCTTACCAAAAAAAAGAAACCCCATACCTTTTCCATTATTCAAGAACAACATATATGATACATCACACAACTTTGTTTCCTTAAAGTTTGATCTTAAAAAAATAAATGTGACACTGAAGCATTAAAGTTTATCTCGATCCTCATTTATTTTTCATTTTGTTTTTTTACTTCCCCTGACACCTTACGTTCGTTGAAAACGCGTTAATATTTTGATCAAAGTACCCGTATGACTGCCATGCGCTTAGTAACTTTCTTTGGGATAAAAAGTTCCTCTAAAAGTTTAAATGCGGGCAATCGCAAGTAAAGGTAATAAGTATAA
>JZSA01001568.1:0-18459 GCA_000956155.1 Cotesia vestalis
TTTTTTTTTGCCTTTTTTTATCTTCTCCGTTGGAATACACTATCAAAAAAATATGTACGAATAAAACTTTTTATGTTGTTTTTTCACCGTAGAATTTTGTGGTGGGACTGGATATAAATGTATACATAAAAAAATGAGTATGCATGTTTTAAAATTTTTGAACTAAACTAAAAGGCTCTTTTTTAATCACTCGGTCATAATAGACTCAATCGATTGTCATTAATTCCGAATGAATTAAATCAATTCTGGTTATTCGAGCAACTTAGCGGACCGTGATTCAATAAATTTTCAGGGGAGTATATGTCTATATACATTTATACTGATTTTTTTAGCCGCGAGCTTGATAGCACACTTTTGACTTAACTATGTATTGAGTCATTAATGGAGAATTTATTATTGTGCTGATTGATTTATTCATTTGTTTCGATGATTCTATTATTCCTCTAAAAAGCTTCACATTATAG
This sequence comes from Cotesia vestalis, assembly GCA_000956155.1. Classification (NCBI taxonomy): domain Eukaryota; kingdom Metazoa; phylum Arthropoda; class Insecta; order Hymenoptera; family Braconidae; genus Cotesia; species Cotesia vestalis. Next base: position 465 of record JZSA01001568.1, read on the forward strand.
AAGTTATAGATGTATATATAAATTCAATCAATCAATGAATAAATAAAAAAAAATATTAAAATAATCCTAATAAATAATATGAGAATCATAAACTTGTTTGATTAGAACGTGATAGATTTTTTTTTTTTATTTGTCTAAAAAAGCAAATTATGAAGTAACTTATTACTTAATAACTTAAAACTTGTAAAAAAAAAATAAGAAGCTTTATTTAATTGATTCAAACTCAATGAAATAAATAATTTTTAAAAACTTATCGCAATAAAAACTACTACTTCTTAATTTTAAGGTTGTGGGTTCGAGCCCCACGTTGGGCATCATACATAACAACCTTAGCAATAAGTATTTGATAATTAATTGAGTTAATCAATAATATATCAAAAGGATAGTAAATATTTCAAGTTCAGGAGCTGAACAACGCAGCAGTTATCAAAGAATATCATTCATGGTGAATAACAATAAAATGAATTTTTCCAATTAATCTTTTGATATATCTCGAAAAAATAATTTTTAAATTGAATAAACTACAATAGTCCAAGAATTGATTTAAAGGAAAAAATAAATTTCTTTGAAGTATTTTTTTTTGTAGAATAATGAAAAAAAGAAAATAAAACTTTGCCTTTTAATTTAATTTAATATATACTTCAATCCTCAATCATAAATTCAATCTTCGAATGATTCAATAACTCAGAAATTGATTTCTAAGATAAAATAATGTAAAAGAGAGGAAAAAAAGGGACACTTTTTCACAAATATTTTCATCAAAACAAGATTTATTCTTTCTTGAAAAATGTCCCATTTCTCAGTCTCAAAAAATTAGGCAAAGAATTTCGGTAATAAAAAATGTTTAAGGAATTTTTCAATTTTTTTTCTCTTGTGGAAGAGAGTCCTGTCAAAGAAGAGCATCGTAAGAGTAGTTATAACTCTTCTCTCAATAGAAAATAAGAGAGAATTGTCAAGTTGAATTACATCCGTTCGACCTGGTGATATAAAAGAAAAGAATTCACTTTTTTTCACCTTTTTTCTACTCCTCTTCCTTCTCTATTTTCAACGTCATTCGAATTCTTTTCGTCTTGAGGCTTGAGAACCATTTTACCAATGAAACGTATCTTGTTCAAAATACACGTGATTCGAGTACTAACACGTTTTTATTTTCATTCCCCACGCCTCATTCCATAATCCCATTTCTCATCTGCAACAAATAAAGGAACAAAGAAACTTAAATAAATGAAAAGCCTGGAAAACATTCTAGTTTTTTTTTTCAGTGTCTGCATCATTCTATTTTTAATTTTAAAAACCCATTACCATTACCATTACATTAGCGCTATCCATTTTCCATCAGCGGAAGAGGAAAATCCTTAATTAATGTGTGTCAATTAATTGACAAATGAGAAATTCCCAAATAAAGAAACGGACGTAGAAAAAGATGGCATTTTAATCTTTCTCTATTCTCTGAAACTTTTAACGTTACTTTTTTCCATTTTCTCATTTCTGGTCGCGAAAAAATAAAATTATTTTAAATATAATAAAAAAAGTACGTCAATCGGCTTTGCGTTTCCAGTTTTAATTGCCAGGTTATAAACTTTTTATGTGCTTTTATTTTTTACTGAGGGTACACTATATTGTTTTAATGAATATGCAAATTTATCATGCAAAAAACTTTACCAAGGGAAAAAACAAAAAAAAAATTTTTAAAAAGATTTTAAAAATAAAATTATTGGTGGTTTTTCAGAAACTCACATATTAACAGCAGCAGTAACGAAACAAGTACTGCAACACAATGTATTAAAAGCAAACATTACACTAAAAAAATTGAAAAGACAATAGGAGTTTACCAACCGTGAAAATACGATACGAAAATAGTATCCAGGATATTGTGGAAAAGACGAGTGCCACAGACGAATGCTGTGTGCACCAAAACATATATACATATACATATGATCGGAGATAAATGCATTGTTCTTTGGGTCCATTTTCCGAAGTAGCTTTATATGAATGGTTTTTCGTTGAAATAATGTAATGGTCGATAACAAGGTCGTCGAGCACAGAAGTAGACGCCAGTTAGAAAATTATGGTCCAATATATATCATATATTTCATATAGTATATCATCTCTCATGCTCATAATATTGTTCATTTCCTGAACTACGGATCATCTCGTCTCATACATCTGACTTGTCATCGTTTTTCTGAAAATGTAACTCTCTTGAAAGTTTATTAGAACCATAGTTTTTAATTTAGAATTTATAATCTTGATTTAACAAAGAAGAAAAATTTGAATTTTTTGATGGATTTGCATGCTATAAGTCAATTATAAACTGTTCAATTCAAAAAACAACATTTACAGTACACAGTAAATAAATTTTTTGTAAAAGCTTTTAGCTTAGACGGTGTAGAAGTTACACTGTAATTTTACACTCACACATCCGTGTAAAGTCTTTTGGGATCATTTCTACACAAAAATTTTTTACTTTGCGTAAACTCTTATTTTTTTTTTTTTTTTTTTTGAAAATAAGTTAGCTTTAATGAACAACCACTTTAGTAAAAACTATAGTCATTTAAAAAAACCAAACTTTGGTTAATCCATTGCTGCTTTTCACAAAAACTATTCTCTACTTGAAAGCATTTTACTTTAGTTTAAAGCGACTACTATCTTAGCAAAACATTATCTAAATGGCTTTGTTTTTTATAGAAAAACACTGCAACTGCACTTTTTTTTTTTGAAAAACACCGACACTTGAGAAAAATCGTAAAATATTTTTTTCTGAAAAACATATCGTTAAAACTCGATGGAAATTCTTAAAACGATGCTCATAAAACTTCAAATCAGATAAAACAAAAGTTCAATAATATGAAAATCTTTATTCTTATCTTAACTTAAACCAAGATATAATAATATAGTTATACTACATACCACGAAACATAATATCAATATCCATAAAGCACGATTAATTGTCCTTCCAATGACTCAGTTTCCTTCGTAGCAGATTGATAGTCCCCGAAATCACAAGCATTAAAACACTAGTTTGTAAACTGAGATCCTCCGACCTAAAAATTTTCTTTATGACCTCATTCACAAACTTTCCACTTAGTCACGTTCTATAAATTATTTTCCCGAAAATTACTTCACCAACTTTGTTTGACAAAGCTTTTTTTGCCCTATACTTTTTCATTTTTTTTGTTGATCCCTAAATTTTCTCTTTGCTCATATCATAGTTATAGAGATTTCGGTGACCGTAACAATAACAAATTGACTCCATATCCAATAGAATAGGTATTGATCTCTTCCCGTCACGTAAACATCCTTCTCGGCCCATGCATGTCTTCATTTGTTTTTTTTCTTACTCACCATCATTTTTCTTAATACAATCTTATTAAGTAAATTTTTCCATTTTCCATTTGTCACTTATCATTTATCGTTTATCACAACACACTAATATATCATTTATTAATCATTTTCTTTCTTTTTTGTGTTGCAGGTATGTATCAGCCGGATTGCTCATCGATCAATTTTACGTGAGATGGAAAATTGCTATAATTAGAAAAAAGTTTTCAAAAACTTCAAAAAATGTTCTTTTTTATTTATCATTATAATTTTTTTTTAAGTATGTTATGTGTCCAACAAACAGTTTCTTGATACTTTGATGTTTATTCGACTCCCAAGTCACTATATTTATATGTAAAGTAGAAAAAAATTGAATTTATCTGGACATGAAGCTTTTGAAAAGTTTTTTAAAAAAACTTTATATCTTCCCTTGACATGTGAATTTATACAAATGTATATGTTTAAAAAACAACAAAGTTTATACCTATAAGTTTAAAGTTTTAAAAACATTGATATAAAATATATATATTGAGTTGAATATGAAATAATAAAAAATAAATAAATAAATGACATGGAAAGTATTATTTAAATCCAATGAAAAATATTTTTCAGTGTTAATGGTATCGTAATATTTGAATAATTTACGCACGAACAAATTTATCGTATTTATTCTATTTTATTTTATTTTATCTACGCTGTGAAATTATGTGAAAAAAATTACCTCTGTACCGTTAATTTTTTTTGTCAAACAGACCAGGATTGCGATTGAGTGAATAAAAAAGTCCGTTGGATAGACGGTTTTTAAATCTACCTTAGAATTTAGTGACTAAAAAGAGGAATATGCCTTGAGCTGGAAATTGATCGAGTAATTTTTTAATTTTGTTAATACACTGAATATGAAAAAGTCCTTGATTTGGAATAAATATCATTTTTTCAATTATACAATTATTTTGAGATACTCAGTTCGAATCAGTTCAAGAAATTGAATAAATTATTAAAATGAAAAGTAAAATAAGGCTACAAAAGAATAAAGTTTTCCATTTAATATATTTACTTATTCAACAAATCACTTTACTACTATCTTTAAAACAATTTTTTTGGATCAAGAATATTTATTTTGAGTTTACCTGTGGAAAAATTTTCTGAAAAAGTTATACATGACTTGATCTAGTCAGTATACAAATGGCTAAAAAAAATTATTTATTGCAATTTTTCTATCTTTTATAGAAATAAGTCGATTAATAAGTTGCATTGAAAAAAAAGTAATTTCAGTAGTTGATGAAACTATAAATTAATGTCAGACAATTTTCTTAAAACAGTGAAAAAAAGAAATTAGGAAAACGGCTGACCCTAAAGGCCATCCCTGCAACTTCCCGCTATTGGTTCCATACTTAAGCGCTCAAAATTGCACTTATTACGTTTTTGAGCTCTTCGAGTTCAAAAATATAATTTATGTGTTATTTCGAGCTTTCCGAGCTCAAAAGTCTGGAAGAAGTTTAATAAAATACTATTTTTTGAATTTTCAAACTGCAATAACTTTTTAATGAATGAACCGAATTTCACGAGGTTGGCGGCATTCGAAGCAGTTTTTTAAGTCTCATGAAGAGGCCTGAAAGAGTTAGGTATTCTATACTTTTGAGCTCTTTGAATTTCTCACAATCTACCTGTTCGAACTGGTCCAAATTGTATTTAAAATTTAAGTTTGGTCAAGCCCTTTCGAATGGCGCCCACCGCGATTAAATCGTCCAAGCTGTTCAAAAATTATAAGCAGTTTACATACTTCCACACGCACACACACAGATATATATATATATACGGACATCGTCGCGAAAACATTCGGGGACTTCTTAGGGCCTCGAAACGTCAAAATCCGTTGAAAACTCGATTTTCGAAAAACAGAGTAAAACCAATAACTTCCCGATTTTCGAAAATTTTTAATTTTTTTAGCAAGAAGTTTAAAATTATTTTTATTTTACAACTTAATGTCTCAAAATTAGCTCTTCTGTAAGGAGACAAATCAGCAACCATGCGCCCTCGAAAATTAAACCAATTTCTTCATAAATCAAAATTGTTTTTTTATGAATTTAGATATATACTGCGTAATTGATGATTTTTAAGCGGTTCTCATTGAAAAACCAAAAACACTCGAAGTGAAATAAAGATTGTTTCAATCCAAGTTTTTGAAAATGATTATGAGTTCGATCACTTTTTTTGTGCTCTGAAGTTGTAATGATAAAATAGTAGTACAAAGAAGTCATAAACAGGGCGAAAGGAAGTAGTTGTTGAGAGGATAGAGTAAATTAATCTAATTTAAGTAATGTTATTATATGAAGCTCCTCTGGAAAGCTCTTTCGGTCATGCAATACGTGCAGGTCTTACGCTCACGACTTAGTGAAGATGAGTGAGGACGAGTTTCATCTTTCGTCACAACAATGCCTGATGAGGGTGAGGATGAAGACTGTTATGTTATTTGTTATATATGCTATGTTCTCTGCTCTCTTCCGAGAGTCCTCGAACCCAGTCACGCAAATTCAACGTGACGTCTGCGTTTCAACGCCCGAGGGACGTTCAAAACCGACTAGACTGAATATCAAGATAGTAGAGAAATCAACCATCGTGAAACTATTGGGAGGTTTAAATTACATTTTGAATTACTAATATTTCCATTTCCTACAATGTTTATTTTAATTTTTCGCTCAATTTATTTGAACTATGGTCAGGAATAATTCAATCTTTTTTATGATTTTTCACGAAGAACATTCAAAAGAATCTACTACTTAAATTTTTAACAGCGAAGACATCATAATTTTTTCCGTATGTCACACACTCAATCATTTTGTCGCAAATATTTTATCTCGTGCATTATCATTTATCAAAAATTACAGAATTGCAAAAAGTAAATTAAGTTATTAAAATGGAATTATTGTCTGTGACACTTGGACCGGAGCCACGTTTTTTCTTATTTTAACACTTTTTTCTAATCTACATCATCTTTTTCTTGATAAGCTTTCTCTGTGCTTTGCTGTTGATGTAGTAAAGGAAAAGAAAAAGGAAAAAGACATACCCAACCTTTTACATCTGTATATGTATTGTATCAGTCGTTTTACTTTTTTTCATCTTCGTAACACCCCTCCCCTTTCCCTCCTTCTAGCTTCTCCTTTTGGATTCGCCTTGTGCGCCCGACATGTCACCATTCTCTTCCACTTGACCCGGTTACAACTCAGAAATTATTCGCGCTTCTGTTTAAAGTAAGAAAATTGAAATATTCTTCTTTCTATGCATACACAAGTATATTTATGTCAAATTACAAGCGATAACTTTTTTATTTATTTATTTTTTTTTAATTTGAAAATGTATTTATAAATTTTTTGCTAAATCAGACAAATTTCACCCACAAGTATTTATCATATTGGTCACGCAAATTTTTATTTCTATCTCAATGAATTTTTATCCAATAACAAACATCGATAGCAATATTTTCTGTATGATGGAGAGAATTTTTTTTATTTTAAGTGAAGCATAAAAATAAAGAAAAAAAAACAATTCGAGGCACAAAAAATGAATTTTTTAGAGCGACATAGTTGAGTATTCTGGAGATTTTATTTCTTCTTATAATTTAGTTTGTGACTTAATTAACGACAAAAAATGTTGATGTTTTTTTAATAGTAAATCAAAATTATTTCAACGGATATCGAAGTGACAGTTTTCAGCCGCGATTCAGTGGAGAATTGGTTTTATATGTCAGCCGGACTTGTGTGTTTCTCTGGAGAGAGCCACCGCTAGACAGTTAGATCGATATTTAATGCTACACAGCTTTAAACTTTGATGTACGTATATTATTTTGACAGCTAATTAAATTTTCTTGTTAAATCGTTGATAATGATAATTTTAATTAAATTTAATATCACGATTTGATATTTTTTTTATTTATTTATTATTTCTAATAATATTTGACGGCTGTTAAAATCGAGATTAAATTTTTTTTAAATGGACGGCAAGTGTCACAATGATAAATTAAACGTAAATGCCTTTTCTATTATTATTTTTAATATTTTTATTGTTTATTTTTTTTTCTGTGTTTTTAAGTAACCAAGAAAGTCTCAGGAAGTAAACGAAGGAAAAAAAATTAATTATTCGGGTTGTTTTAACTCGTACTTACGCGCCGGTCCATTAAGAACTCGTAAGACAATTTTCGCAAACAATGTTTAAATATTCATTAACTTGATATAAACATGATTCACTTTCCAGCGGTAATTTTTTTTTACTCCCGAACTTTTCCAATAAATCTTACCCCGGCTTTATGGATTTCGTTTATTTTAAATTATCGTATATTAATAATTACCACCCAGCTAAAATATTGCGGAACGCTCGGTTGAATAATAAAAGCAATAATTTTCGTATGTGAGGAGCTTAATATTTCAATCCACTAATAAAATTTTATTGAATATAAAGGAGGTGAGTAGGAAAATATGATTCTTTGTTTGGAATAACTTGCCCGATAATTCAATTGCGGGAAAACTCTAGATAAAAATTATTTGTTCTATTGACGGAACAAAAATTCCTAAAAAAATATGAATATGGATGAGTTTTCGTGTATTATGGTAAGAAAATATCACTCTTTTTCCGGGTGACTATAATTAACATGGAGAGTTGACATTCTTTTTTGTTGCGAGCTTTTTTTTTATGAATAACATCTGATTATGATGAATCCGTAATGAAATTCTGCAATGTTGAGTTCTGTATGGAGTGGATTTCCAATTTAAAAAATTTTTTTAATCAGAGTTTAATCAATTTAAAAACAACAAGTAATAATTGAAAAATTATTCAGAAAAAGTTTCTTCTTATAAAAAAAAAAAAAAAATAATTTATGAAGCCATTTTTCGGTTCAAGTTCATTTTTTTTTTTCAGTGCAGCAAAAATAAAGGACAGAACACAATTTTACTAAAAGGGTTCCCTTGTATTCAGATTTAAAAATTCAACACCAAGCTTACCGCATCTGAAATGACGTAGAAGAAAAGTCCTGCCATTGTAAGAGAACTAAATTATTGTTCACGAAAATAGCAACATGGAAAAAAATAATTGATTACGTTTTCTTGCAAAAAAATAAATTATAATGTTAAAGTTTTTGTTGTCAGTAAACATTAATCAAATCGGCAGTGAAATATTTTCCGACGTTAATAGATATTTATTTAGCATGTGGAATCAACGATACGTCGTAGTCGGTAACCCGCGGCTTTCTATATTTTCACAAATGCTCCAAATGGCGTCATATATTGCTTTCCGAAAATCCCAGAGGCCCATTTGCGCAATTCGTTTGCTTCTCTAACAACATATGTATATATTTATATATATTTCTCTAGGGATTCGAGTGTATGTGCATGTGAATGTACGTTTTACGTTTTAAAATACCCGCTTACCACTATAAAATTTCTCGCGATTTTTAGTACTTTACAATACCGATCACATATTTTCGAATGATTCTCAACAATATTTCAATTTTTATGTTTTAATTAACGGTTAAAGCATGTAATATCAAACTACCATATTGTTATAATTGGAATGCAATTCATTTTTTTTTAATTGAAAATTATATTTGGTATTTAATGGGTTTCGATTACTGATTGGTAAATTTTACAACTACAATCGATGATTCTGACTGAAAATTTCTTAATTAAATGTGTGGTGCACAGTAAAATATTTTGCGTCATTGCGTCAAAAAGCTTAATATCAAAAACTTTTTGACTCAATGACAGAAAATATTTTACTGGGTACGATGAATGAATTGATTATTTTCAATATGTTTGAAGTGACGGTTATTGGTAGGCTAGAATTTGGGATAGAAGCTTGAAGCTGTGATGTATCTGTGGTGGATGTAAATATAAGCTTCAAGGCGAGTTCCGCAAATTGAAGTGCACCATATTCCTCACTTTACACCCAGGTATCGAATGAAATTTTTTGTAATAATAACCCGGAAAGTTAACGTGAGAGAAAAAAGTAACCTAGAATCTTAATAATTGTGCATATGATTAATATAAAAAATCAAGGTTAAACTTATTTGCATGTGTCGGTATATGTAAACTTTTTCTTCTGATTTTAGCCCCTCTAAGAAAGTGATTGTAGGAATAATAAGAATTTTTTATTGAGCTATACACACAGAAAAAAAATTTCTTGCGCCAAGAAAATTTTAAGGAAATCAAAAGTTATTTTGGAGCAAGAAGAAATTTTCTTGGCTCAAGAAATTTATCTTGTCTCAAGAGACTTTGACTTCATTCAAGAAATTTTCAATCTTCTTTGATATTTTCTTGAGCCAAGAAAATTTACACTCCAGTCAAGAATTTTTTTTTTTTCAGTGTAGTATTATAACGATCTCTGTTACAAAGTAGAAAAGGAAAACAGAAAGAAAAAAGATAGTGTATTGAAGAGTTTTCGATTCTTCGCTCTGAAAAGCGTTTGAAGTGTTGTTTGTCTTGAAATCGTATACTTCAGACCTGGAAAAATTTCTCAAAAATCATATTTCTGTAGTTGGAATGACGAAAAATTTATTTTTCATTGGAAAGAGCTTGTCGCTATTTACTTCATATGAAGCTTCTCTGACTCAATATGGCTTGGTGATCGTACTAAAATGCCGGGCCATGATTTATTGCACTGCTCTGTAACTTCAAACATTGCAAAATAAACGTGATAGTTACATAAGCATATTTTAAATTTTTTGTATGAACTCTTGTGGATTTTTTCTTGCCACGGACTTCCATCTCGAATTTTGTACTAAAAATTCACGGAGAGAAAATACTAATATTTACTTCTCTAAACGAAAAAAAAAAAAAAACAGCACTGATTACTATTTTGTACAGTACTCAGTAGTGTTTTGGAAAAAATGAGGTTAAAGTGCTTGGGACAGTAAAAAGCGCTGTATAAAAACTACTGGCTACTGTCTGCACATTACTAAGCCGTGCACCGGCACTAACTAGTCGTGCGTCACACAGCACTCTGTGCTGTCTATGAACATTTTTCTCTTCGAAACAGTAATCATTGCTGTTTTTAACTTCCCGCTAAGAAAATCTTACATTTTCAAAAATTGGGAATTTATTGGTTTTACCCCGCTGGCACCATTTGAAAGGGCTTGGCCAAACTTAGATTTTGAATACAATTTGGACCGATTCGGACCGATAGATTTCGAGAAATCTCAAAAAAACTGTGAAAAAAAATTTTTTTTTAAAAGTGTTTCTTTTGGTATAACTTTTAAACGGCTTTATTGATCGACTCTAGAAAGTGATCAGCTTTTAACCTTGAAGAACCACGTCGATCGCCGATAATCTGGTCAACATCGGTTGATTCACTGATAAAAAAATTGACTTGACTCAAGAGCCAAACTCTTGAACCAAGAATTCCATTTTGAAGAAAACAATTTTCTTGAGTCAAAAGAATAAATTCTTGAGCTAAGAAATTATTCTTGGACTAAGAAAATTTTCTTGTTTCAAGAATTTCTTCTCTTGATTCTAGAGAATCATTTTTTTCAAAATGGAATTCTTGGTTCAAGAGTTTGGCTCTTGAGTCAAGTCAATTTTTTTATCAGTGTTCGTTCGAGAGATATCGTAAAGGGGAGAAATCCGAAAAAAGTGTTTCTTTTTTAATTACATTTTTCATCTAAAAAATTTTTGTTGTCGATTCTTTCAAAGGACATAAAAAACTGCATCGATTGCCGCCAATCGCGTAAAAATCGGTTGATTAATTCCAAAGTTATGACAGTTTGAAATTTCAAAAAATAGTGTTTTATTAAACTTACATCAGACTTTTGATCTCGAAGAGCTCGAAATCACATATAAATTATATTTTTGAGCTCGAAGAGCTCAAAAACGTCATAAGTGCAATTTTTAACGTTTAGATATGGAATTAGCGGGAAGTTGCAGGGATGGCCTTTAGTGTCAACTGTTTTCCACATTTTTTTTTTCTGTGATCATATTCTAAATAGTAACCAGTCTCATTTTCAACAAAATCGAAGTGATACTATGTTAAATGGGATTTATTACTACACATTAAAAAATATTGTAGAAGATTAACTCAATTTTTTTGTTGAATACGATCCACACAAAATTTGTGTTGAATTTCAACACAAAAAAACATGGTAAATTTTTTATACGAATTTTGAGTTAAAAAACTGTCACAAAAAATAAGTAAATGACATAGCACAATTGAAGTGTGAATAGTAACACAAAATAATTATTAACTGAAATTTGCATCTTGTCACTAACTATTTTTGATACAATTTCTGATTGAAAACGAAATTGAGATAAATAATTTGAAGGAAAGAAACTCACGATATCTATTTAGAAATTGGTTAATTAAGCATTTTTATCCATTTTAACTAGTTAGAGAAAATAAATCAAGTAAAAAAAGTAAAAAGTTTATATTTTTTTATTTAATTTTATATTACTAAACATAACACGTTAGCTTCGCTCGCCTTTATTATTTAAAATATCCCGTCACTATCTCAGTCGACCAATGAACAACCGAATAAAATAGTCACAAACGTGACGTGAAACGATACGATATCCGGCTATTAACTTTTTAGAAAAGGATTTTCGAATAAGCGAAAATAAAACTGCAAATTGTCTGACAGTTATCATTTTTTTGTTTATTCGAATAAGAACGACTCAAATAATTTTTACTTTATAGTATATTAAACTACAAGGGCTGAAATTATGAAATTCTTACACCACGCGTTATGATGCCCGAGGCGAAGTCGAGGGCATAATGTCGCGCAGTTGAGGGCTTTCAAACTTCTGCCCGTGTGGTGTATACTATTTTTATTATATCCGGTTGAATATCAGGGGAGAAGGTAGCCATTATTAATTTATTAAGAAATAAATATGATAATTAAAATTAAATAGCTTTATCAAAAATACTAAACTCAACAAAATGCTCACAAAAAATTCTTACAGTCGTTTTTTCGATCAATTTGTCAATTTGATACGTATTATATTTATAATTAACATTTAATTATATTTGTACGTCGGTGAATCTGTCATGACACAGATTTCTGCATCATTCTTGAGGTACTATGTAAAATGACGCGTTCCTTTTCTTTCACATACCGGGTCCTTAGTAGTAAAATTCTTAATCATTATGTTATTACTAATGTTCATAAGTAAAATTAGCTGTTTGTGAAATCTACTTTCATTTCGGCTGCCGAATAGCCTTTTTTAATTGTTGTTTTCGTATATTATTTATTAGTTTTTTTAAATTATCAAACTTCTTATTATAATTATATTGATTGGTGATAAATACTATGAAGCCATGTTTTTATTTAAATTATAATTTATAATATTGTAGTATGATAATTATCCAAATTTTTTAATAACCTTTTTTACATTTTTCTAATTTCATTTTTTTATTTAACAAGAATAAAATAAATAATTTGAAATTTATCAATTAAAAAATTTAATTTTTCATAGTTTTTTTTATAAATTATTATTTATAAACATTGCTATTTAATTAATATATATTGGTATGTGTGTATGTGGTTATGTTAGATGGCGCCGTTGAAAAATGTAGTATAGCGATTCTAGCGATCTAAAGTATTGCTACCAGAGCCATACAGTATTGCTACTGTAGGAAGACGTTTTGCTGTCATAGCGATCTAGTAGATGGCTCCAGTAACAATATTTTTTTCTCTGTATAATGATTACAATTTTGCATTAGAAACATAACTATTCTCTTTAGTCCAAACAAAATTTTTTTTATATATCTTCGTATTAAATTGCTCAAACATTTACAAATCTAAACTAGTACAGTTCAAACTTGAAAGTTTAATCATTCCAACTTTGTCATAATATAATCACAAATTCGGCATCAGAATTTCTCTATATAATACGAGATAGATAATATGAGGTAGACTACGATAAAGTGTGGTCAGAGGAAATGAGTAAAAGTGGATGAATAGAGTTTGAAACGAGTGACAAACGATCACAAAATCGGTACAAGAGTAGTGATAGTTGAATGGGGATCCCTCATCCGTCCGTTTAGTTTTCTCTTTTGCAGCGATCCGTATAATACCAGTATAGTACAGAGTACTGTAGCTCTCAATGGAACTAGATGGGTGCTCTACTAGTCCACTAGTCCTTCAGTCTAGTAACTAGTTTGCCCGTGACACGTGTATCGTTGATTGGTTTAGTCGTGAGCCCCTGGAATTGATACACACCTACTACTATTATATACGATACTGGGATCCTGTAGTCTCCAATTTGTTGCTGAGCGATTGCTTCATTACGACAAGTCCGATCAAAACCCCTATTTAATACAATCGAATTCACTTACCCTTTTTCATTTTACCTCCACGAAATACCCGGTACATTATTACATTTTGAGACATTAATCTGCATAGATAATACATTCCTGCTATAAATAAGTTAAATAATACTAGCTGCCAATTGCCCGCTTCGCTGGGATTGAGTTTAAATTTGTTTGTTTTTTAGTAAAACAATTTTTTAACTTTAAGACTTTTGGGAACGTTTATTATTTTGTATTTGCAAAAGATTTCATTCAATATATGAAAAATATTAAATCAGTGAATCATTAATTAAATTATTACGTTTTATTTACTCAAATAAAATTAAATAAGAAGCAATTTGTAATGAAAACTTATTGAATTTTCAACTAAAAAAATAGCAACAAAATATTATCAACTTAAAACATGAATTGAGAAACAATGCATTTTTATGGGATTAATTTGATGTCTATTGGTCTATTAGTACGTTTTGGTTAGGCAAGTCTAAATCAGGTCTTTTTATTTATTAGTATAGGCATATATTATTGAGGATGAAAAAAATTTTTTTTTAAAAGTGTTTCTTTTGGTATAACTTTTAAACGGCTTTATTGATCGACTCTAGAAAGTGATCAGCTTTTAACCTTGAAGAACCACGTCGATCGCCGATAATCTGGTCAACATCGGTTGATTCACTGATAAAAAAATTGACTTGACTCAAGAGTCAAACTCTTGAACCAAGAATTCCATTTTGAAAAAAATGATTCTCTAGAATCAAGAGAAGAAATTCTTGAAACAAGAAAATTTTCTTAGTCCAAGAATAATTTCTTAGCTCAAGAATTTATTCTTTTGACTTAAGAAAATCATTTTCTTCAAAATGGTATTCTTGATTTGAGATTTTGGCTCTTGAGTCAAGTTAATTTTTTTATCAGTGCACCAATCGTCAGTAATCAAATCAATTTAAATAAGACTGAATAGCATTTTACACAGCTTGAATTTTTATAAATTTTAGTGAACTTTATTCTTTAGTTAATTACAATCTAACAGAGTAATTGTTACTAGAAAAAAAATGAATTAATCCTATTGCAACTAGTACCATTCATGATTATATGAAAATTTTATGAGTGGCTGGTCACTAAAGTGGTGAGAGTTTGAATTTCATTCTGCACACACAGTTTTATTTTAAGAGAGTGAGCTTAAAATTTATTGTATGATTTATCGTATGACGAAATTGATTTCCAGATTTTCGGTCGTGACATACTATACCCTTCGCGCTTGAGGCAAAAAAAAAAAAGAAAGAGCCCAAGAGAAATATTTACCGCGGTAAAAATAGCGCTGATGATTAAAAAAGGAGATAAAATATTTCATTCGTAAATTATTATTTAACCTTTGGTGATTAAATACTTTAAGTGGAACAAAGGATACAATGTGATATATACAATATAAAATAAAGTGCCGAGGGTGTAGTTATAGTGGGCTCGAGAAGAGACACGCGGCGTAGAGAACGTAAAACATCTGTCGGCAATCTGGAGGCTGTAATCTCCAAAATACAAGAGATGCCGTGGCGATCGCGCGAGACAACTATTGCAGGAAAGGATAAGAGGAGAGAAACAAACACACAAACTAAAGGAAACTTTTGGAATTTAAGATAAACAGGGGATTAAATGGATAGCTCCAGCTCAAGGAAAAGGACGGATTGGGAAGCGGTAAAAAAATTATATCTGCCACTGTAAGTTAGGCTTTTTTCTTTGCTTACCAGCTCTTTTCTCTTTTTTGAGACTCACGGGGTGAAAGACGCCACTGAATTAAGGTTAGTGTCTGCTGGATCGTTTGATATGCCGCCCAATCCCTATTTTTATCTCTTTCGATTTCAATTTTGTTTATTTTTTATTAAACTCCTGCACAATTTGTCTTATTTTTAAATTTCTGATTTAGTTGCATTTGAAAGCAACAGAATACATTAGAAGGTTAGATTCGTACAATGCACTCAAGGCGACATTTTTACGGCCATATACGTCAGATCGTAGTCATGCACCCACATTAAAAACAACAAGGACGTTGTTGAAATATAAGGTATGATTATGTGGGCGTTCAACCTGACGATTGGATCTACATGACATGAATTTAAATCGATTGCTTTTATTGCTTTTACATATTGCTGAGGAATATGTAATTGATATATTACTGAGGCAATGTTGCGCTAAAACAGTGGAACTATTTGTTGTACTTGATTAAAAAGAAATATTGTTAAAGAAAATTATTTTGAAAAAAACCTTATTTTTTTATTAAAAATATTATTTTAAATCTTGAAACTAGCTTTCTTAGCTTTTTCTGAATGATATTAAGTTATTTGATACTTTTTATTAGAATTTAGTTTGTGGTTTCGCCGCGAGGTGGCTACGCCTTCTCGCTTGTAGAAAAATCTGACTATAGTATACATAAGGGCCACAATTTTTGCTGGAAATACAATATTTTATTAAGAAACGATTGTGAATGGATTTTGTTGTCTGATATCATTAAAACAGGATTTTATATTAATTAATTAAATATTGAAATGCCTAAAAATATATTTCATAAATTTTGACACAGAAATTAATACACTACAAAATAATCTACTTTATTCAAGAGGAAAATATTTTTGCTCTAAGGAAAAAATTGTTAGTGAAGAGTTAAATTTCAGATTGTGATTAAACTATCATAATATGAGTTTTTCAGCTTGTTTTACTTTTTTTGGCCTTCTACTGAGTTTATGATATTAATTTTTTTGTCTGTGAAAATTAAAAAATTGAGAAAAGTGGGGTAAAACGGGCTCCTAAAAAAACTCAATATGTTTTTTACTTGTTTTGTGTTTTGAATTTTTAATTTCCCGCTAAAAATCTCAGATTTTCAAAAATCGGGAAGTTATTGTTTTCACCCCGTTTTGCAAAAATCGAGTTTTCATCAGATCTCGACGTTTGAAGGTCACTGATATAATTGACATTCAAATTGAAAAACCCGAAGAACCAGAGTTACTATCGTTAAGCCGTCGAATGAGCTCAATAACATTTATGGCCGACACAGCGGTAGAGTTAAATTAGTAGAGCGGTGGAGCTGAGACGACTCAGAAATTCGAGTGTGAAAATGAAGAAGTCATCGCTCATTCTTCAAAAACCATGGCCGATGAATACCAGCAACAATTTTTAGAAGAAGCTTTTGGTGATAGTGATGATTTAATAGATATCAGCGAAGATAAAGGAGCTAAGAGGCGAAGAAAAGATAGTTTTACAATTTCTCCCAACAGTATTCTTCCTTTAACCCAAAATAATGTCCAACGTAAATCAAGGCAGAGCAAAACAAAACGTAATAGTACTGCTATTTTAACTAGTTCGTCATATAGGAATACATTAGCTGAGCGAAAAGAAGAGTCAAAAAATAAACCAAGGCAGTGCCAAACGACAATTAAAGGGAGAGGAAAAGGAAAAAATAAATCTAAGCAATCGGAAGACGATGTAGCTTGTATTTATTGTCAACAAATATATTCTGAATCTGTGGAGCCATGGATCCAATGTGGTAAGTGTAAAAATTGGGCCCACGATTCATGTGCTGGTGTAGAAAATAAAAAAATCAACAAATATACGTGTGATATGTGTAAATAGATTAAAATAATTATATTTTATTGGATACAGACAACTTAAAACTTACTTTTATATTTTCAATAACTTGTTAAAATAGTTATTATTTTGAATTTCTATGAAATAAATAGTTTTTTAACAAAAAATATAGTAAATATAGCTTTTAATTAACTCGTGACCTAGTTTGTCCTTTATATATTTACTTCCCAAACCCTTTGAGTGTCGAAAATGTTGGGGGCCCATTTTGCCCCCAAATATTTTTGGATATTAAAAATTTTAGGGGGCCCATTTTGCCGCCCCCCCTCCCCTATAGATAGATTAATGAATATAATGCTATAGACAATAGATTATTTTTCTGTAATGCATTCCATTCGTGGTTAATTAACAATTACAAGATAAATTGCGGATATAAATTTTGCTAGCTTTTATTTAGAACATCTGTGTCTCCGGAGAATCTATCACCTTTACGATTTTCAGTTTTTGCTTTATTTAATAAAATTTCATTTCCGTGTTAGCATAGATTTCAATTTACTCACATTGCTTGTACAGTAGTTGAATCCAAGGGAACAAAGAGCTTCCAATACGGACTAGCTTGAACGGGCGTATGGCTATAGAAGGTAACTATTGAAATGTGTTATGTGCGAACGCGTATATTGGTATTAACGTACATGCCGACCGTTCGAACCTAACACTGTGACGTAAGTTCACTGATACAAATTATTACCACAAATAAAATCGATTAAATTCTGAAACGGCAAACAGGACACAGTAATTTTTTATTTGTAACATAGGGGTTGAAGTT